>OZ024714.1:10341180-10501649 GCA_964016945.1 Microplitis deprimator | reverse complement strand
GTAAAGTTTGTTGTGCGATTAGTAGGCCAGCAGATGGAAGGCTGACCTACATTGCCCACGATGCGCCACAGGGTAAATGAAACCCCCGCTGGCCGCACAACATGCACCGTGGGCATTATTATTATTATTATTATTATTATTATTATTATTATTATTATTATTATTATTATTATTATTATTATTATTATTATTATTATTATTATTTTCCAAGTTAAATGCTCAGGGGGTTATCCCCGGTAGTCCGACTCTACCAAGGGCCTCATCTGAGCGCCAAATCATTACTGCTGCGATGCTTCATCAACAAGATGATCAGCATGCGCAGCAGGCCAAGTTTCGTTGCCTAAGTAGACGGAGGGATCCGAGAATTACAGCCTTTTGCATCCTCGATGCCAAAAACTCAACTTGCGATGAGCAAGTTGGGATTTTAGCCAATGCAGATACAAAATTCTGTTTCATCCCTCCTAGGACGCCAATAATGAGTACGACAAGCTTAACACGGTAGCCTGGGTAAAGTTTGCCAATTTCAAACAGGAGATCCTGATATGTTTCATGTTTGTGCTCTTCTTTAACCGTGATGTTATATTCAGCTGGAGCTAAAAACTCAATAACATAAATGTTACGAGCGGTTTTATCGAAGAGCACAATATCAGGTTTATTGTGATCTATTTTCCGTGTTGTTGCGAATGGCACGTTCCAATAAATACGGCAACGGTCATTCTCAACAACTTGCGGAATGTCTCCTGGCAAATAAGGCAGCACTGGTGTTTTATCGATACCGTGCGTGTGTCTAAGGTGGTAATAAAGTACTCGCAGAGCAGCATTGTGACGCTGAACGTATGCACTTCTTGCCAGCACAGGACATGCTGACAAGAGATGCATAAGCGTTTCAGGATGTTGCTTACACACCCTACACAGTGTGTCGGGTAGCTGCATCTGGAGCACTTTTGCACGGTATTCGAGAGTGTTAATTACACCATCTTGGCAGGCAAAAATATACCCTTCAGTCTCGGACATCAGGCCAGCTGACTTAAGGAAGGAAAACGTCAGCTGTTCGGACAAGCCATGTTCACGCACGTGTTTAAAGAACACGTTATTATTATTATTATTATTATTATTATTATTATTATTATTATTATTATTATTATTATTATTATTATTATTATTGTGAGTGCACGTTGTTTTGTGATCTCATATAGTTTTTTTTCATAAAAATGATTCAAAAAGACTGAAAAAATCAGAAAAACAGTTTTTTTAGTTAATTTAAATACTCTTACACTAAAATGGTTATAAATTATGACAAATAAAAATAACAAAATATAATACAAGTAAATTTTGGTTGATTACGATTGTTTGAGGTTAGAAGTGAGGTTAAAAACACGTGCTCAATTTGTCAACTAGTTTGACAAATAAAATAAAATTGATATATAAAAAGCGAGTTGCATTTCGTTGAAATAAATAAATGCGTAAATAATGTCATCTAAATATGTGTGTGCGAGATGTAACAAAAATATTTCAAGAATATTAGAGAATTGTCTTAAATGTCTGAAAACTTTTCATCCTGGGTGTACCAATTCAAGCAGTCATAGAATATACAACGACAAAGATCAATTAGTTCCTTGTTCGGGCCCATTTAAAATGTATGAATTACAAGTTGCAGTTAATAAAAATTTCAAAAGAAGAAGAACAATGAGTGGTCAGTACAACAATGATAGAATATCGCAAGATGAAGCATTGAATGTAGAACCAAGTGACAATAACATCGAGGATGGTAGCTCTACTAAAACAAGTTTATTGGATAATAAACTCAATCAAATTCAAAGGGCAATAGATGAAATCAAAGTAAACACTATTGATAGTCTGAAAGATTCCGTGAAAAAAACATTACAAGAAGAGATGATAGAAATAAGAAATGCAGTAAATGAAATCATCAAAAAAGAAGTGAATAAAGAAATTAATGAGATCAAAAAAGAAGTGAAGGTAATACAAATGTTAATCCAAAATAAAGGTATTCATCAAAGTGACGTTCAGATGTCATATAGTTCAGTAGTTAAAAAAACAGATTCTAACTTAAGTACGGAAAAAATAATAGTTAAACCAACAAATAATAAATCATCAGAACAAATATTGCATACACTAAAAAGTGATATAAATATAGCAAAGCTTGGAGTTGGAGTTAAAAAAGTTACGAATAAAGCTAATGGAAAAATCGTTATTGACATTGAAAAAGAAAAGGATAAAGAAATACTTACAAAAGAAATAAAAAGGAAAATGGGAAACATATGTCAAGTTACAGCTATTAATAAAAAATTACCAAAAATTAAACTTATAGGTCTTGACAATGATGTTCTAAACACCCCAAATGAAAATATTATTAAGGATTTGTTACAACAGAACAGTATAAATAAATCAAAGCTCACAGAAAACGACTTCAGAATAATTAAAAAGTATACTACGCAACGTGACACAACAACAGTTATAATTGAAATGAATCATGAAATTAAAGAAATAATAGCGGAAAAAAATTATTTACAATATGGCTGGTCTAGATATAGATTTTATGACTTTGTTGAGACTATTAGATGCTTCAAATGCTGGAGATATAATCATTTCGCAAGAAACTGAAAAAGTAAGGAAATTTGTCGGAAATGTGCAAAAGAACACTGTGAAAAAGATTGTAAAAGTACAATAAAAAAATGTATAAACTGCATCGAGTATACAAATAAGTATCAAATATCAAATTGGCAAACAAACCATGAGGCGACTAATAGTAACTGTGAAATTTTCAAGAAAATGACAAATAAACAACAATTTAATTCAGGAACAAGCAAAATATAGCAATGGATGGATGACAGGACCAACTCCAATATGAAGTATGAAGTCTATTGTATATCATTTAATATCTGTGGAGTTTTAAAACATAAAGATGAGGTCGAAAATTTGATATGCAAAATAAAACCCGACATTATCTGCTTATCAGAGACACATGTAACTGAAGATATAATGGAGCATGAAATAAGTATACATAATTATAATCATGTTAGAACTAATTCTAATAACAGTAGAACAGGAGGAGTAATTGCTTACATTAAGAAAAATATCAAATTTAAAGTATTGCTAAATGAAAATAATATGATAAGTAAAACGTGGTTGAATGTTATACAGATTCATAAAGAGGTGAAAAAGACAACAATTTGCAATATTTATAGGTCTCCCAGTAATAACATCAGATAATTCTGTGATAGAATGATACAATATTGTAATACACTGATAAATGAAGGGAAAGTTGTTCTGGTAGGTGATTTTAATATTGACATGAGTAAAAATATTGCTTACTCAAAAAAGTTTAACGACGCTATGTCAATACTTGGCTCTAAACAAAAAATTGACAGGCCTACCAGATCAACTTTTACTTCAGATACCATAATAGATTTAGTTTTCACTAATTTTAAGTTATTTACTTCTGTGATAACCACACCAAAAATAACAGATCATAATATCATTGAAATTGTAATAGAAAATAACGACTATTGTAAGAAGGAAGTAATTTACTGTAGGAACTATAAATTATTTAGTGAAGATAGTTTTAAGGATAGATTGAAGAAGAATATTGGTTCTAAGAAATTAATTCAGACTTTAGAAAATGACTTGAATGAAGATTCATTTAATATTTATACAAATCAAATTATTAACACGATAATAAGTACAATTGACGAAACAGCACCCTATGTTGAAAGAAAAATCAATTATAAATATAAAAATAAACCATGAATGAATGAGACGATCTTTTCACATATGAAGAAACGTGATAATGCATTTAAGGTAGCTAAAATAACTAATAAATATGAGGATAGGGATAGATATAGGCAGCTAAGAAATGAGGTAGTGAAAAAAATAGTAAGAAATAAAAAACAGTATTACGAAAGTACAATTGATAAAAATAGACATGATTCGAAAAAAATGTGGGAAACCGTAAAAGAACTAGTTGGTGACAAAAAGAAAAGCACTGTAGAACTGAACGAAATAAATGTAAGCGATAAAATAGTAACAGATAAAAGATTGATTGCAAATCATCTAAATAAATTTTTTGTTAGTAGTATTAATGAATTAGTCAAAAATATAGGCTGTGATAAAACGATAGAGATCAATATTGAAGATAATAGAATGAATAAGTGGAGAGTTTCAATGTAGTTACATTTGAAGATATAAATAAGATTATTAATAAATTAGATTATAGAAAAGGAGCTAAACAGGAAATTAATGTAAATATTTTTAAGCTAACGTGGGAAACGGAAAGTGAAGTAATATTATCAATTATTAATAATTCTTTAAAATTGGGAGTGGTGCCAAGAGAATGGAAAATTTCGACGGTTACACCAATACAAAAAATTAAGAATAGTAATAAATCTGAAGACTTAAGACCCATTAACACGTTGCCAGTATATGAAAAAATCTTAGAACAAATAGTTAAAGTACAATTAGAACAATTTATTAAAGATAATAATATAATTAATGAAGAACAATCAGGATTCTTACAGGGTCACTCATGTGAAACGACACTCCAGAATTCTATTATAGATTGGAGACAAGATATAGACAAAGGTTTATCTGTTTGTATCATATTTTTAGACTTAGCTAGGGCATTTGAAACGATTGATAGAAGAAAATTACTATTAAAACTCCAGTCGTTAGGTATACAAAGTGAAGTTTTAAAATGGTTTAAGTCATACTTAAATGAGCGTAAACAAAAAGTAAAATTTAATGGTATATATTCGGACGATATAGAAACAACACATGGAGTTCCTCAAGGCTCTAAATTAGGACCATTATTGTTCATCTTATACATAAATGATATTGTTGAATTGTTTAGAAATACAGAAATAAAGTGTAAGCTATTTGCAGATGATACTATCTTGTATATTAGTGGTAATGACTTAGATAAAATAGAAAAAAAACTGAATGAAAGCTTGAAGGAACTACATGGGTGGTTAAAATGTAATCAATTAAAATTGAACTTGAAGAAAACTGTGTATACAATATTACATGACAAACGTAACTCTAATGTAAGAAATAAATGTTCTCTAAAAATTGATACTGTAGAACTAAAATATGTAACAGAAACGAAATATCTTGGTGTAATAATTGATGATCACTTGAAATTCGAGAAAAATGCGTTATATGTTGCCTCTAAGATTGCGAAAAAAATTAACATTATTAATAGACTTGGCAGTTCAGTATCTAGTTATACTAAATGTATGATTTACCAGTCTATAATTGCACCCCAT
Organism: Microplitis deprimator; assembly: GCA_964016945.1. Taxonomy (NCBI): domain Eukaryota; kingdom Metazoa; phylum Arthropoda; class Insecta; order Hymenoptera; family Braconidae; genus Microplitis; species Microplitis deprimator. Next base: position 10,496,367 of record OZ024714.1, on the reverse strand, counting down.
TTTGAATATTGCAGTACAATCATGCTTAATTATAATAAATCAAGCATGAGTGTACTGCAAAAACTTCAAAACAAGGCAATGAGAACAGTATTAGGTGTGAACAAATATACGGAAATTGAAATTATGTTAGAAACATTGGGCTGGATGTCAGTTCAACAAAGATTAGTATTCAATTGCTGTATATTTATACATAAAATGATAAATAATAAGACACCAAATTATCTTTCCAATCGCATACAACTAAATAAAGAGAAACATACATATAACACAAGACACAAATATTTAATAAATATCGAAAAAACAAAAACAATGACGGGAGAAAAGTCAATAACTTATAAAGGTTTTTCGTGGTACAATGAGTTACCAGTAGAAATTAAGAATGAATCAAGACTAAATATTTATAAAAGACTCCTAAAACAATATATAAAAAACAATGTTAGATAAACATAAGTTGATGTAAAATAATAGAAAAAATGTAAAAAGATATAAAAATAGCGAAAGCTAATGAAATAAATATTATCATTATTATTATTATTATTATTATTATTATTATTATTATTATTATTATTATTATTATTATTATTATTATTATTATTATTATTATTATTATTATTATTATTATTATTATTATTATTATTATTATTATTATTATTATTATTATTATTATTATTATTATTATTATTATTATTATTATTATTATTATTATTATTATTATTACAATAAACTAGGGCTTACAGGCCCTAAATCGGACCTAATTTTAATTTTCATCAGATCCTAAATTAAGCCCTCAAGTGCTGAAAACGGAAATTTGTAGCACCTCAGGGACCAAAATCGGACCTAATTTAACATAGAAACAGGCTCTATTCAGAGCCTCCAAGTCCGAAATAGATCCGACTTTAGAAGGCTCTAAATGGGCTCTAAATTTCGACTCGGGTAAGTAAAACTATTTAAATCGACGAAATTCTGACTTGAATGTGACTTTTTTTGTCTTAAATCTAAAGGAAATACAGTCAAACTGAACCAGTTTTGATCTAAACGTGACTTATTTTGTCTTAAATCGATCCTAACTAAGCCACAAAAAGTCAAATCTAAATCAAATGTTATGGAGACTTTACAGACTAAAAAAATTAAATTAATTGAAATTTGGAGGATTTTGACTTTAATTTTAAGTCATAATCAAGACTCTTTTTCGACCCGGGAAGTTACGTTTCATGCTGAAGTTTGGAAATTTAAGAATCGAAAATCATTAATGAAGAAGCGGTTTTTACAATTTAATTCCTCATGATGTTCAATAAAATAAGTGTATTGAGGCAGCAATCAATGTCAGGGATCAAAATCAAGATTGAAATAAGTTTTTCTCGCCTCCGGGCAGAAAGCGTCAACTTTCGTCCCGCTGTGCAAAACGAAGTTGCCGCTTTCCGCCTCCGTCGAGGAGATAATAGTATACACACCTCAGGAAGTAAAAAAGAAAGCCTCAGATCACATGTTTGTTGACCTCGGCTTCGCCTCGGCTAAAAATTACATGTGATCTGAGACATTTCCTACTTTACTTCCCTAGGTATATAATATACTATTGTTTCATCTCAGAAACAATAATATAAGAAATATCTGAGAAAAATATTAAAAACTGCGTTTTTTCAATTTTTTTGTTGATAATATGATTTAAACTAAAAAAACAAGTTAGATGACATTATATGATAACTGAAAGAAAACATAAAGAGGAAGAGTTGGTATGATTTCAGACACATTTTAGTACATTATATTATGATTTATCCGGAAAAAATAACATAAAATGTTATTTTCTTAATTTTTCAACGCCGATATCTTTTGAACTAATTAACTGATTCTGACGTTTGAGATAGCAATCAGCGCGTTTTATTGAATTCTACACGGAGAGAAAAGAATAGCTCTGATTCCTATGCTAGAATGGTAACCATTACTATGTTACATAGAAACGAAGATTTTTGTGAAAATCCTGAATGAATTTGCTAGGAAAAATCTTTAGAATTGTGGCAAACATATGAGTGATAGCTCATTCGATGCGAAATCCAATTTTGAGCAAGATGTGTTTTTTATTATTTTTATTTATCAAAATTTCAATTTTTTATTAACAAAAAACATAAATAAAATACAGAATCTTAGCTTTTAGTTAATAACTCAATAACTATAAGCGATATCGAAAATCTAAAAAAAGATCCTTAAAGAGGAGGAAATTTTTGAAAAAAAGCCTCGACTCCCTAAACTCTAGCTTCATAAATAATAATTTTTATTTAATGTTGAAAATGAGGTTCCGCGCGGCTGTTGTCACACGGCGTGTCGAGGTTAGAGTAAGACAGCAGCCGCGCGGAACCTCATTTTCAACATTAAATAAAAATTATTATTTATGAAGCTAAAGTTCAGGGAGTCGAGACTTTTTTTCAAAAATTTCCTCCTCTTTAAGGATCTTTTTTTAGATTTTCGATATTGCTTATAGTTATTGAGTTATTAACTAAAAGCTAAGATTCTGTATTTTGTTTATGTTTTTTGTTAATGAAAAATTGAAATTTTGATAAATAAAAAAAATAAAAAACACATCTTGCTCAAAATTGGATTCTGCATCGAATGAGCTATCACTCATATTTTTGCCACAATTCTAATGATTTTTCCTAGCAAATTCATTCAGGATTTTCACAAAAATCTTCGTTTCTATGTAACATAGTAATGGTTACCATTCTAGCATAGGAATCAGAGCTATTCTTTTCTCTCCGTGTAACCAAACAATTCCAAAATCTAATCAGCTTTTGGAATTGTTTGGTTAAGTTATTTTAAAGATAGTCGCAAATAACTGTTTTTTATTATTTCTTTCTCCCGCGATATCTCTCGAACAAATTAACCGATTGAGATGGCTAAGGCGGCAATCGACGCGTTTTATCAAATTCTAGAGCTGATTAGATTTTGGAGTCAATCGTTCAAGTCGTTTCTGGGAAATCACTAAAAAACTAAAAAAAAAATTTTTATTTTTTTCGTAATTCGCAAATATTTTCGAGTTTACTGGATTAAATGATCTGAAATTTTCAGAAAAGTTGATGGCCAACAAGCTCTTTCGATTGACACCTCAAACATCCAAATCGATTCATTAGTTAAAAAGTTACAAAGAGTTTACACACACACACACACACACACACACACACACACACACACACACACACACACACACACACACACATACAAATACTCGGACATCATTCTGAAAATAGTCAGAATAGCTTCTTAAGACCTCAAAACGTCGACATCTGATGAAAACTCGATTTTCGAAAATCGGGGTAAAAACAATAACTTCCCGAATTTTTGAAAATTTACAATTTTCTTAGCGGGAAGTTAAAAAAGTGTATTCCGTACCCTGAGGTGCCGTTTAACCGTTTCTGTGAGATACTGGCTGTGATATGTTTAGGCCCAAAAGTGTGCCCTCGTCGCCGATAGTAAAAAGAGCGTTCTCGAGACTCGGGACCATCACCGCCGGTTGGGGGAGGAGTATAAGGAAACATGGGAGCAATACTCTGCACGTTGAAGACAGAAAACGGTGGACTTCTTCTCAAGACTGCAGCAGTGAGTTCTTTTACCCTTATGACTTATCAATAAATTAGGCATGAATGTAAATAATAATTAAATGCATGAATAAAAATAAGTAAATTAAATTAATTTTTAATTTTTCAATTCAACAAATTTTATTACAACGTATTTATAATTTTTCGAGCTTCAATAAATTGACAATAATTTTACATAAAATATTGATAAGAACATACAATAAAATTTTATCTCTTAATAATAAAGAGGGAAAGGCGGGCAAAATGGGACCACTAAATAAGTAATGATTTTTCGTGTATTCAAATTCATCGGATCTTATTTTTTTGACTTTCATTTGAAGTTATTAGAGCAAATTTCCAAATGCCATCGAAAATTTTTATTATCCCCAAGCGAACAAAGCGGTCCATTCCCGAAAAAAGTGAAAAAACAATTTTGGATCATTCGAGATTGTGTAAAAATGATGATAAGAGACATAAATGACGTTTATAAAATCAATTGTGGAAAAAAAAAAAATTTTTTAGAGTGGTCCGTTTTGCCCACACCTTCCCAGTATCACGCAATTGAAATTTTATTTTATCTGAAATTAATTGTTTTATTTTTTATAATAAAACATTTCGAGTCATAGATGCCAGAGAACGTGAAAAAAAATTTTTTTTTTTCAGTGTAATTTTTTTTTGTGCACTGTTAATATTCGAGATCTATAAGAGCGTAAAAAAAATTAACCCGAAATTGAATTGATGAGGAAAAAAAAATTTAATTTTTTATGCTTTGAAGACAACAAAAATTAAAATTAAAAAAAAAATGTCACGCCCTTGTGCCTTCGACGGTTGTAGGTCTTTTGATAGAATGTCAACGGTAACGCGATTTTGCTAGTAATTTAAACAACACACGACAATAATCGATAAAAAAACACGTCACAGTAACACAGCACACGTAATATTAAAAATATTTAATTTCGTTCGGCGAAAAAAGCCATTTGTCTAATGGCAGCCGCGACTCTTTTTCTCATCATCAATTTTCTAAATCTCGATTCGCGCAGACGTCTTTCATGGTATACCTGCATCTTTTTACAAATCAGCTCAATGAGAAGGATCAGAAACAGCCAAATTACGCTCAGTACAATAAATAACAAAAATAACTCAAATTCTTCAAAATCTAATTGGTCATTTTGTTCGCGCATCTTGATTCTTCTAATCAATCTTTGTTTCTGCACGTAATTCTTGTACACATTTTCTCGTTCCGCGTGTTCTATAAAACCAGACTCAACAAGTCTCATGGCTACGTCATCGATTTTCTTTTTTAACGGCCATTGTTTTCGAACCAGGAGCCCTTCATGTATTTTAAAAAATTTCTCTTTCGAAAAATGAAGCTCGTCACTAGATTTTATACCATCAAGAAAAGCATCAAATATGATGCAAGCAATCGAATGATTTTGCCCGATCAAATTTTTGCAATCATTAAGATTACCAAACAAATAAAATAATTGTTCTTTAAAAGAATCGTTTGACCACAATAGTGTATCGATTAAGTCTTTATGAAGATTTAGATTGTAGTAAACCTGATAGTTGTTGTCACGCAGATCCCGTAAAGTTTCAACGTTTTTAGTACCTGGTCTAGCCAATACAGCAGCCAATTGTCCCTGTAGAGCCGGATTGAAAATCACAACAAATAAAGTAGCACTTATGAAGGTTATGCGCATTGATAACCTATAAATGGGAGTCGATATTCCCATGTTAAGAATCAATGCCAAGAGATCTAGAGTAGCCACACCGAATTGGAACTTGTGATTCAGCAGAATCATCATAAAAATAAAGATCAAAATCACACAGTACATTATTATCGATTGTTTGGTGAACGCTTGGTCTACTACTTGTTCGATTGCTGGTATAATACTTTGTTTTTTTGTTACTATTACGAATCCATTTTCAAAATAGAATGAAGCAAGATCAACAGATCCCGGGGAGAAAAATCCCGGTGGCTGGAAAATTATAATTATGTCATAGGTTTTATTTGATAATAATTTAACGACAGGGATGAAATCACCATAAGTTTGCTTGAAATAAGTTTCTAATGTGACATTGGATGCAGCAATAAGATTTTTTAAAGTTTTATACATGGTTGGTCTGGAATTGAATTGTTCAATAGGAAGTTCATCAGTCATTACCGCATCTTTTGCGACGGTACTTGTAACTCCCTTTATTGGATATCCATCTAACGATTTAGTTTTGTCGAAAGTAAGACTAGAACACATGCTTTTGTCTACGAGACAAAAATACAAAACAATCACCGTTAATGATTATGAATGATTAAGTTAAGTAGTAGAGGAGGGAGGGGGGACAAAACGGGGTACCCCTAAAATTTTAAAGAAAAGAAAATTGTATTTTTTAAATGGTTTTTAAACATTCCAAAATTACTTTTGTGAATATAATCGAGCGTTGTTTTGAATTTTTGTTGCTAAACTTTTTCTAAACTCAATTGTCAGTTGAAAAATATTAATGACAGGTTTTATGATAAAAACTGTTAAAAATTTGTTTTTCTTCCTTTGTATCCAATAATCATGGAAAAATAATTTTTCTCGCCTCCGGGCGGAAAGCGTCAACTTTCATCCCGCTATGCAAAACGAAGTTGCCGCTTTCCGCCTCCGTCGACAAGAAAAATAGTATACACTCCTCGGGAAGTAAATAACTCGGCTTCGCCTCGGCCAACAATTACATGTGATCTGAGACATTTCTTACTTTACTTCCCTGGGTGTGTAATATACTATTTCTTCATGTAAATTACTTACAAAAAAATTTACTTTAATCAAATTCATTTAAAATGAAGAAATTTTTTTTTTTTTACCATTTTTAGGGGGAACTTCATTTTGCAAGCAAAATAAAAAAATTTTTTCTTTTAACGGTAACTGAAAATTTTTTCTATCTACTTTGAATATCATTAAACAAAAAAAAAATATTTAGTGTATTAGAGTCCTCGAAAACTTGGTATTTCCTTAAGTACCCCGTTTTGCCCCTTCCTCCCCTATATTATACACCAAGACAGGAATACTTTCCTACTGGACATTTCAGCCCATGTGTATAATTGCCTACCCGAGCCGAAGGCCAACTTTCCTCCGTGGTGTGCATACTAATAATTTTTCATCAGATTCACACCTGAAAGTTTAAATTTTTGCCTCTGTTTGTGGGCAGGATGGCATATGCGCTAAATTTCATCATTTGTTTTCTCTTAAAAAAAAAAAGAACGACTTTCTTCTCTCTAAACAGGGCAGAAATTTGAACATTCAGCGCAGATATGATGGAAAAGTTCCTAATCAACAGTAACTTACTGTTGACGAATTGCTGCCTGTACAAAGTCCATCTGTCATCTGGCTTGTCTGTAATCTTCTCTTTCCTCCACGGTTTGGGGGCTCGATCCGTATAGGGGTTAAAGGTATAGATGATGGTCCTGTTGCTTAACCTATGCTGACATACGTAATAAGAAGACAAAGCCTCGATCTCCCAAATCATCTGGAGAACTTTCGATGCACGGTCGCAATCTTTTCCTACTGTGACTATCACTGAAGCGATGTTCCAAATATCACTGGATTTTATTTCATTAATAATCGCCTGGAGTTGGTTAATTGAGTCAGTCGGTAGGACATAAGTAGGATGCCGTGGGTAGTATTTTTGGATCGCTTTGGACTTGAAATTCTTGTCGATGACAACGAAGGAAGAGTCGACAGCTTCATTTCTTTGAGTCTTGTGCATAACATCAATCAGGTCAGCGGTGATGGCCACAGGGTTCAGTTGATTGGGAAAACACATTTCTAGCAACTGTCACTGTTGAAAAATGAATAATCAAATTGATTAATTGTTTAGATAAAAATTAAAAAAATAAATAAATTACCGTATGTTTATGAAAAGTCGGAAGATCATTTGATGGCAAAGAATCAAAAATATTGATGTTAGAGCAGTCGATGACACTCACAAATAAAAAACACAAAATAATTTCCTTCGTCCACTGCATTATTACTTTTATTTAAAGTTATCTAATTATTATTTTATTTTTACGAATTGTTAAGTAAAATCAATAAATGGATGCTCGTCCTGATCCGTCTGGATAGTAGGGCTCGATACTAGTGACTATGACTCAGTGTAATAATTTACTCGAGTGTCTACTCGATAGCATTTGTTGTTAAGGATACGTGTCCATTTACAAAAGGATGTACGCGATGTACGTGTCACTTTTCCGCCAATTATCGAGAAGTACATTACACGCATTAGTATTGCATACGTTTGCACGGTTGTCATAGCAAATAAAATGTAAACTTCGATAGGCAATGGATTATTATCCAACAATGAACTTCAGAACTAAATCAATAAATTGTGGTCTGGAAAGAGGTATAATATTCGTAAACCTGCATCAGTAAGCCTTGAATGTCTGTCTCATTATTTTAAAGTTTTTTTGAAACTCCGCAAAATTCCACAAAGTTTCACAGACGAGTAATTGTCAAACAATTAAATGCAACAAAATAATAATCTCAGCAGTTCAATTACTATTTTACGGTCGAAAACTTTCTCAGGTAAAAATATTTGGCCGAAAATACCCCGAAATAAGGCCGAAATGATAGAATTTTATTATAAAGAAAAAAAAATTTTTTTAAAGCCCGTGTGCCTTCGACGGTTGGTAGGTCTTTTGATAGGATGTCAATGGTAACGCGATATTGCCAGTAATTTCAACAACACACGACAGTAATCAATAAATAAACACGTCAGAGTAACACAGCACACGTGATATTAAAAATAATTAATTTTGTTCGGCGAAAAAAGCCATTTGTCTAATGGCAGCCACGATTCGCCTTCTCATCATCAATTTTTTCAATTGCGATTCGCGCAGACGTTGTTCATGGTAGTCCTGCATCTTTTTACAAATCAGCTCAATAAGAAGGATCAGAAACAGCCAAATTACGCTCAGTACAACAAATAACAAAAATAACTCAAATTCTTCAAAATCTAATTGGTCATTTTGTTCGCGCATCTCAATTCTTCTAATCAATTTTTGTTTCCGTATGTAAATCTTGTACAAATTTTCTCTTTCTGCGTGTTCTATAAGACCTGACTCGATAATTCTCATGGCTACTTCATCAATTTTCTTTTTTAACGGCCATTGCTTTCGAACCACGAGCCATTCATGCACTTTAAGCAATTTCTTTTTTGAAAAATGAAACTCTTCCCTAGATTTTATATTATCAAGATAAGCATCGAATAGGATGCAAGCAATCGAATTATTTTGCCCAATCAAAGATTCGCAAAATCTAAGATCGCCAAGTTTTGGAATAAAATGTTCGTCCGAAGAATCGTTTGGCCCTAATTGTGCCCTAATCAGCTCCTCATCGATAAAATTATCGTAATAAACAACATAATGGTTGTCATGTAAGTCGCGTAAAGTTTCAACGTTCTTAGTACCTGGTCTAGTCAACACAGCAGCCAGTTGTCCCTGTAGAGCCGGATTGAAAATCACAACAAACAAAGTTGCACTTATGAAGGTTATGCGCATTGATAACCTATTCATGGGAGTCGATATTCCCATGTTAAGAATCAATGTCAAGAGATCTAGAGCAGCCGCACCAAATTGCAACTTGTGATTTAGTAGAATCATCATAAATATAAAGATCAAAATAACACAAGACATTATTATCGATTGTTTGGTAAATACTTGGTCGACTACTTGTTCGATTGCCGGTATAATACTTTTTTTTCTTGTTACTATTACGTGGCCATGTTCCAGAAAGAATGAAGCGAAATCAACATATCCATTAGAGTAAGCTTCAGGTGGCATCAGTTCCATGAACATGTCGTAGGTCTTATTTGACAATAATGAACAAACAAAGTCGAACCGGTTATTAGTATCCTTTAAATAAGTAACCAGTGTGACATTTGATGTAGCAATCAGATTTTTTAAAGTTTTATACATGGTTACTCTGGAAACGAATAATGTAATAGGAAGTTCACTAGTCATTACGCTATCTTCCTTGACGGTAGGTATACCACCTTTTATTGGATATCCATCTAGCGATTTAGTCTTGTCGAAAGTAAGACTAGAACACATGCTTTGGTCTACAGAAAAAAAAAAAAAAAAAGAAAGCAATCACCGTAAATGATTATAAATGATTTATTGGATAAGTATATTACACATCAAGAGAGGAAGATAGAGAATTTAAACCTGTGTGTATAATTGCCTACTCGAGCCGAAAGCCTACTTTCCTCCGTGGTGTGTATACTGATAATTTTTCACTAGATCTGCACCTGAAAGTTTAAATTTTTGCCTCTGTTCGTTGCCAGGATGGCGCATGCGCTAAATTTTATTATTAGTTTTCTCATAGAAAAAAAGAACGACTTTCTTTTTTTTAAACACGGCAGAAATTTAAACATTCAGCGCAGATATGATGAATAAATTTTTAATCAATAGTAACTTACTATTGACGAATCGCTGCCTGTACAAAGTCCATCTGTCATCTGGCTTGTCGGTGATCTCTTTCCTCCACGGTTTGGGGGCTCGATCCGTATAGGGGTTAAAGGTATAGATGATGGTCCTGTTGCTTAACCTATGCTGACATACGTAATAAGAAGACAAAGCCTCGATCTCCCAAATCATCTGGAGAACTTTCGATGCACGGTCGCAATCTTTTCCTATTGTGACTATCACTGAAGCGATGTTCCAAATATCACTGGATTTTATTTCATTAATATTTGTCTGGAGTTGGTCAATTGAGTCACTCGATAGGACATATGTAGGATGCCGTGGGTAGTATTTTTGGATCGCTTTGGACTTGAAATTCTTGTCTAGGACAATGAGGGACGCGCTGACAGCTTCATTTCTTTGAATCTCGTGCATAACATCAATCAGCTCAGCAGTAATGACCACAGGGTTCAGTTGATTGGGAAAACAAATTTCTAGCAACTGTCACTGTTGAAAAATAAATAATCCAATTGATTAATTATTTTGATAAAAATTAAAAGAATAAATAAAGTACCGTATGTTTGTGAAAAGTCGGAAAATCATTTGATGACGAAGAATCAAAAATCTTGATGTTGTAGCAGTCGATGACACTCACAAATAAAATACTCAGAACAATCTCGTTCGTCCACTTCATTGTTATTGTTTTTGTACAATAATTATTTAATAAATTAATATATATATATAGAAAATTGATAAATTTATGCTTGTTAAATACGCGTCTGTTCTCTTCGATTTCTCAGCTGTAACTGACAGAATATAATGAACATCCAAATAGTGTTTTCATTTCTGTGGTTGTAAAGGATACGTGTCCATCCGTGGTTCGCCAACTCACTTCTAATTATTGTTTTGCTTTGAAAAAAATCAATCTACATGAATAGTTACTGGCCAAGTATATTATTATGCAGGCTGTAACTAACGGAATAAAATAAATAAACAAATAAATTCCCGATGACGTGGTTGCAAAGGATACGTGTCCATCCGCGGTTCGACTGTTACATGTATTAGCTTTTAAATTTATGCATATGCAGTTTTTTACTTTTGTATTCAATAACTCTCCCACCCCAACATTGTCACTTTTAAAAAAATCAATTTGCAGAAAAACATTAACTGACCTACTTATTTTACGCAACTTTATTTTACCCAGTAGATAAAAAATAAATTAAACAAAAGCTATAACTTGAATTTAGAAAATTTTTATCACCAAAAATGAAATCTAAAGGACAATTATTTTACCAAAATTTTTTTTTTATTCAATATAATTTTTTTATGCCCTCTTAATACTCGGGATTTATAAAGACGTAAAATTGATCCTGAAATTCAATTGAATTGGAAAAAAATTTGGATTTTTTTATGCTTTGAAGAAAAATAAAGTAAAAATAAAAAAAAAAGTGTGTGTCAGCTCCGATGCACGATTGGAGTTAACTCCTTCAGATCGACTATTGTTACGGCGTAACATGCGAAAATATAAAAATGACGTATAATAAAATAAAGAAGAGGAAAATTATAAATTAAAAATTAAATATATCTAAAGTCAGATGAACTGTCAAAAATGTTGGTGTAAACAGGAACACTATATCCCCAGAAACGTAATAATAAAAAAAAACAATAATAATTTGAGACGCAATATTCCAACGTACGGACGAGGAAATAAATAAGATAACAATTAACTAACTACATATCATCGGACAACCATAACATATCGCAGCGGAGCACACAATCATAATAATAAATTTTTAACATCCTACAGATAATAACTAGATTCATAGCCACCTATCTATAACAACACTAGAGAATTATAATAACCCAGTGGGTAAAGAAAAATAGAATTAGAGATTAGAAAAAAACTCCTATACTAACTAACTAAACATCAGAGGTCGGTCAAGGAATCTACCATTTCGTTTACCCATTATCCCTTTCTAATACTGAATGATTCCGCGACTAGTTTGCCGGGAATGAGTTGTAACTTATGTAAAAATAAAAATGCACGAAATGTTTAAGTATAAAAATTTGCTGATTGCAATTTGATGATTTATTTTAACCGAGTGCCAAGCTGCTGCTCGGTGAAGATGCTTGTTACAAACTGATAATTGCAAAACTTAAAAATACTTTCTTAGAGTTAACAATTTTACAAAATGCTTAAGGCCCAAGTGAGTGGGAGTAAGAAAAATGAGAAAGCGGGAAAGCGGGAGTTGTGATTGGAGGCTACGGGCATAGGGTGTATCCGGAAAAGTGAAAAAAGGGCTGACCCAGCGTGGGAACGTGGTAAGAGGAAAGGGCATGATGCGACCGGTCAAGAAGGACAAGGACGTGGGACCATGTGTCTCGACTGATTTTATTGCAGGGATTAAAAAATGTTAAAAATATGAAATAGAGTGGTTGTAAATAAGGAGATTGGGAAATTTTACAAATTTTTTAATTTAAACTTAATCCCTAAACAATGAAGCTATTTCGTGTACTGAATTTAAACAGTAAATATTTGGACAAACAAAATAAAAATAAAATTTATAACTTAAGCCTAAACAGATGTCTTTTAGTGCAATATAAAAAAAAAAGAAAGTTTAAAAATATAATATTCCGTCTTTAAAATAACTTGGAGAAAAATATTTTAAAATAATAAAATTGTTAAATAAAATAATTATACAAATAAATTTTTATAATTAAAATGTACGTTCGCGACGGAACAAATACATACGTACGAGAATGACTTCTACCTTTAATAACTCAAATAACTAAAATAATGATTAGCCAAGGTTTTTTTTTTATAATTTACCGGCACCTCCTTACTAAGGAGATTAATAATAATTGTTGATTTGTAAATTATTGAATATTTAAAATCAAGAACGGTCACAACTTCTAAATCACTAATAACAAGAATCATTAACCATAACCCATCGATAGGTAGGAAAAAATGAATTATTAACTGTTAAACACTCGATTCTTAATCGTATCGGATGATCTATAAGTAATTATTTAAAATAAAAACTCATCCAATAACTTTGATCTAGATCTATGAATTTCTTCGAACGCGTGCTTCACGACCTATCTTTTTGTTATTATTATTATTGCTTGCGTTTTCACGGTCGCTTCTTTTGACGCGTGCCACCGTATATCTCACTAACACATATGAAAATAACGATAAGTTCTATTTGAATAACTCGATAAATAATTAAAATAATGACAAATTAAAAACATCATTGTAATCCTATCGTCCCTCTTATTTAACCGAACCAATAACAATTTTAGATTATTTAATAATCAACCCATAATAATTAAAAATAAATATAACATTTGAACCAATAACGGTAGAAGAAAACAATTATAATCAATCGAAAGATAACAACCAAGGGATTAATAATCAATAAACACTTAAATCATAAATCTGATTAATAATAAGTAATTAACAGGCTAAAAATAATCTCTATCTACTTACATGGGAATCGGCTGTTTCCTCTTGGTGTGAGACATTGTTCTAGAAGCTTCTACTCTCTAAAAATGAATTAGTGAAATTCTCGTGAATCAGCCGATAGTCACTATTTCTAAAGCTATAAGTATACCACTAATTCAACCAGTGATATACTTATAGCTGGTTCCCAATGAATATTCACTAATTTTAAGTGAATTTCACTGATTCATTTTTAGAGAGTACCCGAGATAGTCACGCACGCCTTTTTCCACACCACGCCCGGCATGTATTCAACTCTTCTTAATAACATTAGTTTTTGGTAACAAAATCAAATCAAGGTCACGCGTGTTACCCCTCGCCTATGATAGCGCCTTTAAAAACCGCCGCAAATTGTCCTCTGCGCCCATTAATTATCAAGCTCTTGATTACGTAGACTTTTATTATTTTAAATATTGAAATTTTAAATTCTTGTTCGAGTCATTGAAAATTAAATTCAGAATTTATACAATTTAAATGGAATTATATTAAATAAAAATAATTTCGATTTTTAATTCTTTCATTCAATATTACAAATAACTTAATTAATTAAGTTATTTCTGTTGAATATTATTACTATTTTAAATATTATTCTTCATATCTAAATAAATTTTGTCATTTTAAAGGTATATATTCAGACAGATTGTCAACTACCCAGTATAAGTAAACCCCTTTGCTCATTTACATCAACAATTCTCAACATTCAAGAACCGTAACCAACTATCAAGCCAGATCTGACCAGATGCAAACAACTTTCTATAAAAATAAGCCGTATAAATGGTTATGTCTGAGCAGATATAACGAGATCTGATTATGTCAAATGTTGTATTTAGTTCAGATATAGTTATATCTGATTAGATCTTACGAGATATACGCAGATCTGACTAGATATAATCATGCCTGACATTGTATCTAGCCCAGATCTAATTATATCTGATTAGATCTGACCGGATATAAACGGTGGTTGGCCAGATACAATGAGATCTGATCATGTCTAAATATTAGATCTGATCAGATATAAATAGATCTGCCAAGATATAATTATATCTGGTCAGATCTTAATCATATTCCCCAGGATAATGACTTTATTACTACGTAACAATGTGATGTAGATTTTATGTCAAGCGTACGTAATACATAAGTCATAACTGTGACGTCATACAAGAGTCATGCTTACATCAATATGATGTCAAGTTTTTACATCATATTAAAGTCATGTAGAACGTCAGATTGACATCAAATTTACATAAGATGCCGTGACATTTCTATGACCTACGTATGATGTCAAAACAAGGTCATGTGTTCACTGGGTACTTTCAATTTTTGAATACCATGAAAAAAAAAATTCTTTTTTTTTTGAAACACCCTAATGATTATATACAATTTTATATGGATATATGTATAAGGTTATATATAATCATATATGATTATATATAAAAAAATTTTCTCGGAACAGTATTATATATAATCATATATAATTATATATGGAGCTACATATGACACTCTCCGTTTAAATATTGCATTACGTATAATCATATATAATTATATATGATTATATATAAAAAAATTTTCTCGGAACAGTATTATATATAATTATATATGATCATACATAGTTATATATAATTATGTATGATTATATATAAACATTTTTTCTCGGGTACTAAAATAAAATTTAGAATTAGTAAAACGACAAGTAAGATTAAATAAATAATAATTAACATAAGAAGTACAAAATATTTAAATTAAGAATAATTTAAATAAAAAGTAAAACTACTAAGTAAATAATAATCGAAATGAAAAACAAAAATTATTAAATAAATAATCATTAAAATAAAAGAGTAAAATCATTAAAAACAAATAATAATTAAAGTAAACAGTAAACCTAAATAAACAAGTAAAAATTTAAACAAAAGAATAAAGGAATTTTTAGAATAGTTATAAGCATTATTATTAACAAACATAGTAACTGAGGTGGAGGGGTCACTTATGGAGGATCAAGAGGGAGCGATCCGAAGCAAATGCAACATAGAAAATCATTAACGAAGGGCTAGTATCATTCTTAGATCTTTCCACTCATCCAGGGTCAGAGTAGGCAGTTTGCCACTCAAGGAAAAAAAAATCTACTGCCGCAATTTAAAAACAAGTTGACACAGAAAGTTTCCCTCGAGTTGTTTACAGTTGTGGTCATTAATGCCTGGTATACTAAGCTTAGAACTGCTATAGTGTACCAGTATAGCACTTTAGTATATTAATGAACACATCTATCACGTCTGTAAATACATTAAATTCGAGAACAAAATTTCCTTTCAAATTGACCAGCAAGTCGTTGTCCAACCATCTCTATACTGAATTATTAAAATCAGAGTCAGTATACCGCTAATCAAAATTAGGGTAAAATTACCATTTGTGGCTACTGCTCCATTTTTGTACGTTTAATACTTTATTTAAATTAATGAAAAAATATAAAATAAAATTTCCATTTTAATAGTAGGATATAAGTACCTTTAATCGCATTTTTAAAATAAATTATATCATTGGGTCTTCTAGAAATTATTATATTTAAATTTTTCAAGTATCCAAAACTACTCTAAAGTGACCAAAAACGGTACCTCTACCCTAGACTAGCTATTTATACGATTGACTCAATCATATGACTTCATGAAGACAATTTGTAATGAGTTATTTTAATCTAATGATGTGCTGATATTTTTGTGATAATTCTAATCAATTATTAAAATAATACATTGCGTGTCATTTAATATATTTATTTTAAACATTTTTTTTTATTATCGTAATTGAGACAAAGTTTATTATAATAATTGTATTCAATACAATATATACTCTATCAAAGTATATATTGTAACATTATATAATTTATCTGAATTTTTAATTGAATAAACTTATAAATTTTCTAATCAATAATCGTCTTTTGGAATTGGGCAAAGCGATTGTTCAGCTTTGAATTTATCTATGTTGGTTATTATTGTTGGCATAGGTAAAAGTCTATTTTCGTTAGATTTTGGTTGATCTGGACTTTCTGATCCACTTTTATGAGTTATTGTAGAAACAACATAAACAGCCACTTTGCGTCTACTTGTTTTATTTATAAATTTTTCCTGTAAAGTTAATAAATAATTATTGAATTATACACTTAAATAATCATAAAATACCGATATTTGATAACTAATTCTGATATTTTCAAACCTCAAAAAATTCAATAATTTCTTGTTTTGTGATTGCTTCCATACAGTTAACTTCTATAATATTACGTTCAAATTCATAGCTTTGTCCGAATATTTCAGTTTTGAAGTTTAGTAATAATGCTGACATAGAATTTGGTTTTTCCATAAGGCCATTCTTCAACGACGTTTTGTGATTATCAAAATCACTTTCGGACATATCCATCAAAAAAGTCTAAGAAAAGAGAAAAAATAAATATTTCTTGTCATACAGTCGAACTTCATTAACTCGGATTCCATCATCTCGGAACTTCCCGTGAATCTTGACTCCCACTACGAGCTACGCTATCTCCCACCCGATGCTACCCGACTAGAAACTGTCCCAATACATATATTGGGTCCCAATTGGGAATCGTTGTGGCATGCCCAGTAGGTCTATCCCTGTCGGAACCCGATCGGGAACTTATTGGGATAGCCCAATGCAAAAATAACTAACTTTTATTGGTTTTGCCACATCGGGATCCAGTTGGGAACTCATTGGGATAGCCCAATGAAAAAATAACTAACTTTTATTGGTTTTGCCACATCGGGACCCAGTTGGGAACTTGTTGGGATATCCTAATGCAAAAATTACCTACCCAACATCAGTTTTTCCTGAGTGGGACCGAATTGGGAACCCATTGGGATAGCCCAATGCAAAAATAACTAACTTTTATTGGTTTTGCCACATCGGGACCCAGTTGGGAACTTGTTGGGATATCCTAATGCAAAAATTACCTACCCAACATCAGTTTTTCCTGAGTGGGACCGAATTGGGAACTCATTGGGATAGCCCAATGCAAAAATAACTAAGTTTTATTGGTTTTGCCACATCGGGATCCAATCGGGAACTTGTTGGGGTAGCCGAATGCAAAAATTATTACAAATTTGTTTTTTACGCTCGTACACAATATTTATGTTAGAATAACTTTTTTATTTATCCAAATTGTTTATAAACCATTTCATTTTATTAAATTTATTTAATTTTTAAATCAAATTATTTTTCACTTTTTCTGAACAGGATATTCTGTTTTGTGTCCCTCCCTCCTCTGTTTTCTATTTTTTCTAGAATGATTTTGATTGACTACAATTCTGATTAAATTAATTTTACTTGATTTACTTGATGTAGCCTGATGTTTTAATTTGGTAACCCATCGACCGTAAAATTTTTAATTATTTTCAATTAACATTTTGTTTACTGGCTAAAAATTAAACAAAGTACAAAATAATAATATATTCATACAAAGAGTACGTAGATTATTGCATCACGGATTTTTAATTTCTTCAAGTTATTCTTTGGTATTATGATAAATATACTATTTACACTCTCGTGATCGTATACGTAGGTCAGCGCAGTGGATAGCGTCAAAGACTTTGGATTTGAAGGAGGCAGGTTCGAGCCCAACAGTAATCGGGATTTTTTCATCAATCAAAATCATGTATAATGCCTCTAAGTAACGCTTCTAATACAATAGATTACATTTCAGATCTAATTAAAATTATTTTATTTTTTTTTCGAAATTTAATATTTTTTTTAATAGGGATCGTACGTTTGGGAATACGTTGGTCTTACCCAATTGGGAACCTATAGGGATTGCCCGATCAGGACCCAAATACGTTTCTGCGTTACATCCCAATGTAGGGTCCCCATTGGGCAACCCAATTGGTTCCCAAGTGAGTGCACCTAAAAATTTCTAGTCGGGTATACATTTGGATGATTGTTTATATTTATATTTGCATCATTTATGTGATGTACATCACGAAAAAATATATATCCCGGCAAAATACATCTTTAGTATTATCGTATGTATGCTATTTTGCCGGCATATATTTCCGAATATATATTTTTTCGAATGGGGTCCCGGGAAAAAATGATTTTGCCTAATTATATATAATCCTCTATATATGATCAGATCCAAAAATTGGCCAGATCTGATTATATATAATCATATATGATTATATATAGTCATGCATGAACGAATATAGTAATTTTTAGAATCTTATTTAGAATATCTGTAAATTATTAATTAAGTAATTTAATTAGGATATATTGTTATCATCAATATAAATGGCAGTTAAATTTAAATAAAAAAAAAAAATTACTATCCGTTCATTACTATTTAAATACGAGGTCACGCGTCCAATTCATGTCCCACGTCGATGCTGCTTAACTTTGGTGATCGCTGGATTGTAGTCTGATCCTCGAGTCTGTTACACACTTATAATTAATAAATGTTTATAGCATTACTTAACTCAAATAATCAAATTGATTCATCTTACGTAAATAATGTACCTAATGATGAATTTGGTTTTGTACATAAATTACAATAGAATTCATTAGATACATATAATCAAATCTATTTATCTATAAACTTATAAATATCCGTATATTAATCGATATCGATTTATACTTTTAAATTACTGTCGGAACCTTTGAACATTTTTTAAGTATTGGGGATTTAAGTTTGATTGATAGTTGACAAAATAAAAATTTAATAACATTGATATTAAAAAATTATCATATTATGTAATATATATATATATAGGACCTATATACATAATTAAATATTTATAGGTTTCATATCAATAAAGTCTGATCAGATCTAATCATACATAGACATATATAACTACATATAAGTTTAATCAGTCAAATCTGATCAGATCTAATTATATATATGCCTATATCTAATTATATATGGGTTTGTATCAGTCATGTCTGATCAGACCTAATTATGTATAGGCCTATATTTGATTATATATGGGCTTATATCAGTCAGATCTGAGCAGATCTAGTCATGTATAATTATATATAAGCCTATATACGATCATACATAGGCAGATATAATTCAGGTCTGATCATATCTAATTATATATAAACCTATATATAGTTTTATATATAGTTCGAGACATAAGGTATTGTCAGACATGATTAGATCAAATTATATATAACGTCATGCATAATTATATATGGAGGTAGATATAATTATACATATTCATACATAAATTCATGTATAATTATATATAATCATACATAAATTCATGTATAATTATATACAATCATACATAATTATATATAATTAGGCAAAATCATTTTTTCCCGGGGTAAGAGCGTATTCGTCAAAGTTTACTTTTTAAGGGAGAAGGGTAATTCATTAACCCTTCAGTACTCCCGTGTTTTTTAGTGTCTCGCTTGCACTATAACGACATCCTATAATTTGAATAGTGTCCTGTGAGCAAAATGCTCGTAACGGGAGTGCTGACGGTTTAATTCGGAAATTCCAAGAAATTTACGCTTCTCCATAGGCTAAATGTTCGAATTAATGAAGTTCGACTGTACTGAATGAAGAAAAGTTTTATATTTAGTAACATAAATACCTTCATAGACTCTAAAAATGCTTCAATTCTTTCATCCAAAAATTCCGGATGTTTTTCGCTTTGTACTATAATTGAAAGACCTTTTTCACATGGACTTTGAGTAATCTCTGAGAAGACCATATAACCTAGTTGTTCTTGGGTTCGTAAGATATCAAAAACTTGTTGTGCAATAATTTGATTAAGCAATGCGAGAAGCATGTCGGATTCTGTTGAAATGAGTCCAGTTTGATAGTACACAACAATTGACGATTCAGGACTAATTTTATTTTTAATTTCATAAGAAAAATTACAGCCTATTAAGAGTTAATAAAAATTAATGATTGATTATTTATTAAAAACTTTAAAAAAGTAATATAACATTGTTTACCATGATTTAGTTTTATAGCACGATCTAACATTAATTGTTTCGACGAAAGTGGTACAAAAACTCTACGTTCCTCTTTATTAATTGGATCATTTTTTAACTTATCTTCAAGTGATTTAGCAATGGCTTGAGCTTCAACTCTCGTCAAATTACCGTGAATTAAACACTCGATATGTAATCTTTCGAAAAAATTTTGCATAAAGTTATTGAATCTTTCTATTGTTACATATGACATAGATTCCGGTAAGTTATCTAACGGTAACATGTTATTGTTAATTAAAATTTTTTGATAGTGTATTCCTTGCGCAAATGGTGGATAAGTTTCAAAGTCCAGTAGTTCATTATTGTATTGTTTCTTTAAATATTCAAAACGATTATTATCTATTGATAAATGTAACATTGTATCGATAATTTTATTTAATAAAACATTAATTTTATCATCAAACCCGGCGATTAGTATTTCAATGCCATTTTGTTCTGATTCAATTCGGAACTTTGACCCAGCAATATTTGCATAGTATGAGCAGTCACTTAATAAATCATTGCATAAAGCAACATACAATTTCGTCATATTAATATCAACAGCATCCATTACGAAAAATGGACTAAAAATTTTTAATGCTAATCCAGCTTTTGGTAAACGAAATTCATCATCTTGTTTAAACCAAACGCGCATTAATGGATTTTCTTTTATAACTACTGGATACTCATCAATTCTAGCATTTTTTGCATCTGCTTTAATATCGAATGATGTTGGAATGAATTCGTTTTTTAATGGTAGCTTTAGGTCTAAGTTAACGTCTGGTTTTATCCATTTGTTAACAAGATTATCAGGTATTTTATATTTTTTATATCGAGTACCATACCATTGTTCGGTTTCATTGGCGATGTTTTCAAAATCTTTAGCTGCAATGTAAATTCGAACTTTTTGTGGTACTAAATTATCTAATACTGAATTAATTACATTTGGATTCCATTTACTGAAACGCTCACCTTTGGTGAGAACATTTTCAACAGGATGTAGTCGTAAATTGTGTGCTACTGATAGAACATAATTTATTGGTTCAATTTTACTTTCAAAATCAAACTTCATTTTTTCCATCTGCTGACACTCATCAAAAAATGACTCTAGATGTTCATTAGGTCGTAATATTCGAATGTATTGAAATATTAATACCATTATATCGTCAATATTATTCAAACCCGTGTCAGTTAATTTTATATTAATACATAAAAATGAAAATGTACCTCCCCAGTGTTTTTCTATGCTTGTAGATGTAATTTCTGTTATCAATCCTTGTTTCTTTAGGACCGATGATAATGATGCATTTCCCTCTGTTTTAAAAAGTGTGCTAAAAAATTCCATCGGTGAAGAATTATAGTAATCATTATAAGCCAAAGCAGGCATTGGAAACAATACAGATAATTGTTTTTCGTTTTTTACTGGTACAATGTACCATTTATGCATATAAGATTCGTCGTTCGGAGGGTAATCAGTCAATGATGGGAGCTGCACATTTTTATTGATTACCTCTGAAAATTTTTTGGTAACGATTTCTTCTAACTCATCAAGACTTTGGTTTCCGAAAACAGTAAGCGCCATTAGGTTAGATGAATACCATGTTTTATAAAATTTAATTAATTCGTTTCGTATATTTATTCCCATTTGTTTGGGTTTATCAATCAAGGTATTCTTATTCCCTGTGAAAAATTTAGCATACGGGTGTTTTGGGTCTATCGATGAGCGTATTATCTGATCAATACGAGCATCATCATCGTTCAATCGCGTTTCAAACTCTGAATTAACATTATTAACCTCAGATTCGACTACTGATTCATTGAAAAGCGGGTTTAAAAAAAATTGGGCTAATCGATCTAATGCTCCTTCGAAATATTCAGATGCGACATCAAAGTAATATGTAGTATAGTCAGAATCTACTGTAGCATTATAATAACCATTGTGTTCTGATATATATGTGACGTATTCGTTTTTATCAGAATATTTTTCCGATCCAAAAAATAACATATGTTCACAAAAATTAGCCAATCCTGGCAATTCATCCGGATCATTCATAACTCCTGAAGAGAAAAACGTACTCTCTTAAATTTGAAATAGTGGAAATACTAACTATTCACTGTTTACTAGTGAAAAGTATGTCATTAAATTAAATAGTGGTACAGGACAACCTGGTTATAAGTTACTCGGCTATAAGTTACTTCCCTCTATTCTTTTTCGTTCGTCTCGAAGTGGTACCTCCACTCCAGTTCCACTAACGAAGTTTTTTGGTTGTTGTGAAGGGAATCGTTTCTGTAGTCTTTTTATAAGTTAATAAAGTATCCCTGATTAAAAACTCCGATTGAAACCAATGAATCCCGATTGAAAGTCTATCAGATTTCAATCGGAACCAATCGGATTTAATCGGAATTCAGCGGTTTCAATCGGAGTTTTTAATCAGGGATGTACGTAGATAAATAACAAACGTCAACTAACTTATAAAAGGATTGCCGGCACAAACACAAAAACGATACACACAAATGGATAAAACCGAGCAATTGCCGAGTAAAAGCCATTTCCAAGAAATTTTTCTCCTACAGCCCCTAACAATAACTTATAACCAGGTTGTACTGTATGTACTTTTCACTAGCAACAAGTGACTATTCACAACCAAATAGTGATTGTTACATGATTTTCACTAATTCATTTTTAGAGAGTACATTAACGTATTTAATAAGTTTACGGGTTTATATTAAAAACTGTGAACAATAAAGTAGGGTTATAATGAGCATGAAGGAATGTTGAACAACACTGCATTTTTTTATAATATCCGGTGCCTACTCTACCGGCTCCCGAGCTCTATCCCGGCTCTAACTGACTTTACTCTTATACGTTTTGAGTGTTTACTTTGTAAGGGGATTATTAGAAACCAGAAAAAAAATTTTCTTTTAGATATATTCTATCGGTTCCGTAACAAAATATCCGAAGACAAAATAACCGCGACAAAATAACCGCGGGCAAAATATCCTCACGACAAAATAACCCTATCCAAAAATTCCCATAGAATCCACTCAACTGCGACAAAAACCGCATAGAATCCTATAGGCTCTATTGGTTTCTATGCGGTTTTTGTCGCAGTTGAGTGGATTCTATGGGAATTTTTGGATAGGGAAGCACATGACATAATAATTGCGCGATAAAATTTACCGGAAAAATTAAATCAGTTGACGAAGTAACCATGACAAAATAACTATACGGTCAAATATCAGTTGCCAAGAAAAGGTCAAATCGATATATTTAAATAACTAATCAATAATGGATAATTAGCAATTATCAAGCAAGTTTCAAGAAGTTTTATTATTGAAGTTTACAACAATAATTTTATTATATAACAATATTATTAATGACCTGCAAATATAATGATCTAATGACATAAATATTTTAGTTCGTAAATATGCATTCAAATTATCGAGTATACATTTGTCATGATTAAATTACATTTAAATAGTCATTTATGACTATTGTATGTGTGCAATTACAAAAATATAGCCACACACAAAAAAGCTGTGAAAAATACCGCCTTTTTTCACGAATTTTGTGTGTGTGTGTGTGATTATAAAAATATACCCACACACAAAAAAGCGTGACAAATAGCACTAGAATCATGAACAAACCGCAAATGTTAATTTGTTTCAATGTAATTGATTTTTATTTTGCATACAGAAGACATTTTATAGTCAAAAATCGGTGGAGCCTCACTTGAAGACCATTACCTCATAAATTTTACTTAAGGATATTTTGTCGTGTGGTTATTTTGTCCACGGATATTTTGTCATGAGGATGTTTTGTCCGCGGTTATTTTATCCGCGGATATTTTGTCGTGCGGTTATTTTGTCCGGGATATTTTGCCGCGGTTATTTCGTCCGCAGATATGTAGTCGTGGCACCATTCTATCGACTTTAATGATTATTCGTCGAATGCAATGGTTTTAGCACAAAATTTAACAAGTTTGACGAATAATGGCTAGTTATTGGTAATAATTAATCAAGTAGGCGCCGAATCATTATATAACACTGTTTTTTTCTGGTAAGTTTTAGTTGTGTAAAAGATTTACATGAGTACATCTTTGAACATATTAATCACCACATTCTCATCGTAAATGTTAATAATTCTGATTAAAAGCCCATAAGAAGGACGATTCAAAAGTATTCAAAGTATTCAAAAGCATTGAAAAGTATTCAAATTTTTTTTTCTAATCGTTTTAAATCGTTTCTTTTAATAAGGGTAGGTAATTACCCTATGGTAGATTAAATTTTACAGTATTGTTGGGTAGATATTCAGTCAATACACGGTTGTTTACTGAATATTTACCGTAACAATTAGGCAAATTCGTCGCATGCATGTGCATAAATAGATACTTTCCTGCTTTATAGCATATTATTTGTATAATTTAAATAACACCGTACTTTACGGTAAAAACGCCGTATTTTACGGTAGATTAAACTACGCTAAACCTACCGTAAAGAGACTTAAAGAAATATTTCTTATACCCAATTACTTACCAATGTTGATATTTAACGCAGCAGCACTTTTTTGTGTTGTTGGATCACTTATAAGCATAACTTTCATATCATTATTTAATATTAAACCTCGATACGATCTACTATCATTAACTGATTTTTTTATATTGTTATAACGTTCTTTAATAACACCATTCTCTTCTGATATTTCCATGTTTAATATTTTGTATGTGAACAAATTGTTCTAATAAAGAAAATAGTAAAAAAAAAAAAAATAAAATAAAATAACTAAAGGCTATAAAAAGATATTTATTTTATTTTCTGTATCTACTTGACTTATTATTATAAGTTAATTTTTTACTGATGTGATTCAATGTTGAAAGATATCGATATTTATAAAGAGAAAAATTTCCTATTAATAAATTGGCTTAATGACAATTTGTGATGTGTTCTTTTAATCTAATCATATACTAGCACTTTATTGATAATTATTCTAATCGCAATCTACCGCGGTAATACAATATATTGCGTGTCGTTTAATAAATTTTGTTCGGACATTTTTTTAACTTCCTGATATGAAAATTGAAAATTTTCAAATAAAGGAACATAGTTTTGGTTTCATTGCAAAAATGTCGTCGGACAAAAATTACTTTTTTTTTTATCTTAATGTATTATTTTTATCCGAGCATTTTTGGAAATCGAAGAGCTTAAAAATTTACAAATAAGGAAGTTGTTGAGCTTTTTGGGCTCGAAAACAGCGGAAAATTTAGGGATTGGCCCACAGAGTTAACCGTTTTTCAAATTATTTTTTTATAATAATACAATTGGAACAAAGTTAATGATAACTATATTAACTACTGGTTTTACGGAAGTAGTATTACACTATTGATTATCTGCATTTTTAATTGAATGAATTTATCTATTTAATTATTATCGTTTGCCAAATTTTACCAATAGGTAAAAGCGATTGTCCAGCTCCGAATTCGTCTATATTGGTGATTATTGTTGGTATAGATAAAAGGCTATTTCCATTTGACTTTCTTTTTTCTTTTCTTAGTTGGTCTCTGAAAACAATCATTTTGAATCTATTATTTATTGTATGAGCGTAACAAAGATATTTCTGTTCATTTCTTCGAGTATGGTATCGAGAATGGGTGGTATTTTTTACTTTCTCCCTTGACAGCAAAGCTGGTAGCAAGCTAGCGACACCTTGCTGCAGTTACTTTTCACCAAGTTGGCCGCAAAAATTGGCTTTTCCATAAGTTGACGACAACTAGTCGCCAACTTTCTGAGAAAGATGGTATTCTATTAATTGACGGAAAGTTGCCTTCAATTTTCTCCGAAAGTTGGTTACAGGTTGCGACAGTAGATTGTCGCCAACTTTCTGACCAGGAAATCTTATTATCAGGCTCAGCGTCCTCATTCTGTCCGACCTTCCCCGATATCGTGTGTAGAAAATGTAATTGTCTTTTACCGGTAAAATGAATTCTGACGGGTTCTACACCCCGATAGCCAGACATTGCTCTACAAGTGTTGTAGAGCAACACTTTCGGCTAACTTAACGAGAAAGTCTCTGGCAAACCTTGGCTGTATAATACTTTTCTCTAAGTTGGCTTCAGAATACGGCAGTAGCTTGAATGTAGCTTGCCAGGAAAACTTGCCGTCAATTTGAAGTGAAACTTTCAATCAACTTAACGTCATTGTCTGACGTTAATACTTGTAGTCAAATTAAATAGAAAGTTGCAGACAATTTACTGTCAACTTAAAGGTAACTGCTTGCTCTTCAACACTTACCTTTAAGTTACCTTTAAAATACGGCAGTAGCTTGTAGTTAATTCATGGTTAGGGTGGCTATCAGGGATACTTTCTGATCAGAAAGCTGTTGTATATTAGTTGCGACTAATTTGACGACAAGTTGTCGGCAACTTTCAGCTTTTGTAACTGCTGACTACAAGTTGTTACCAACTTTTCCAGAAAGTTGGCGACCAGTTGACGTCAACTTATGGAAATGCCAATTTTTGCGGCCAACTTGGCGACAAGTTGCTGCAGTAGGTTGTTACCAGCCTGCTGCCAATTAGGTTATCAGAGCAAATGATAAATTTCTTTCAAATGTTTCCCTCAACTTGACGGCACAGTGATTAAAACAGTTTCTTCCTAATTTAGTTGCGGAGAAACTGTGATTTTTGGACACTTAGAAAACTTGATTTTCTCAGCAAGAAATTGCGGAGCAATGTGCAGTTGTCTCGGTTAATATGACGTTAAGCTGGATTCAAAATTTGACTTCAACTATTCGCTACAATATAAATATAACTTGAACTACAAGTTAGCAACAATCTATTGCCGCAATCTGAAAGAAAGTTGAAACGAAAAATTTCTACCAAGTTGCTTGCATTGAATTCAAGAACAATAGTCACTTTTAAAATGACAAGCGAGTTGGCGTCAATTTGGCAGTCATCTTGTCGGCGAATTGCAGCAGCAAATTGATGTAAACTTACCGTCACATTGGCTATCAGGGTATATATTTTTTATCTACAACTACACATGACCTTTTGAGGATAGATTGCTACCAAGAAAAGAAACAAAAAATATTTTCTTTTAAATAAATCACAGAAAAAATGTTATGTAAGCTAAATTAGATTCTCAATTTAAAATCTGTATTATTAAATCTCAAATACCGAGAATAAATAATTATTAAACGTGATCAATTAGTTGTACAAAGGTGATTAAATTAGAGTTTCTACAGATTTCTCTTGCATCACCCGGAGCACTGGAACCATCTCATTGATCCTTCCTATGACCTATTATAACTAATTTATCCTTACAAGCTGACCTAGTGCACTGAAATAAGATATCATAAATTAAATTTACCTGTTAATGCTTTCTCTATTTTCATATTACTACAAATAAATATCACATGCTTAAATAAGTGTTAACTTCTATTACATTATTTTTAAATATAAAATAAAGTCTATTAATAATTTTTCTTCATATTTTTTAAAACAAAAAAAAATAAATAAATAAATTTTAAAATGACAATAAATTTTATTTAATTGCAATTACAATACGTATTAATATTTTTTTTTTTAGTTACTATACTTTAATTACATCTTAATTAATTGCAACAATATTATGCCTTGTTTTCGTTATCGTTATACTTTGAATTTTAATAATTTAACTTATAATCGAGTGACGGAAAGGCAGGGTTCTCACTTGCAGAGTTGCATCAAGTCCAATAATTTTTATTTTTACATGACTTCTGATTAATTTAATTACACATATTAATTTTATTATAATACTAATTATTAGCATGTATTTATTTTGCTTTGCTTTGATTTATAATTTTTATTTATGCATTGGTTTTTTTTTTTTTTTTTTTTACTTTCGTGGATGAGTGATATCGATCTAATAATAAATGATCGAGTTTTGACATTATTTTTTAATATCATTGCAGCAAAAAAATTTATTCAAATTTAAAGCATAACTCATTTTAATAACATTAACAATTTATTCTTATAATTTTACGTGTAATATTTAAAATAAAAAAAAAGAATTTTGAAAAATCATAAATTGAATAATGTAATACTTAAACTTTTCAGTCATTTAATATTCAATGATAATAAAGAGTAATTTTGTTTAAAAAACAAAAAAACTACATCTCGTATCAGGAAAGTAAGACATCATACTTCTACTTTAAGCTTATCTCTCTTATGTAATATGGCATCTCATTTTTTTTTTTTTTATCTAATATCATTAGTTATTTTATGACGCTATATTTTTATGTCATATAAATAATAAGTTTATTAATAATATATATTATTATTTCTTGATAGTATAATTATTTCATTTAAATTAAAATATTCGAAATTGAAAATCATGTAAATAGTAAGTAAATGTACTGAAAAAAAAAAAAATATTTTTACTAAGAACTATTTCGTCAATTGAAAAAGTTAATTTTTTAAATTTGTCGACCTACAAAAGATATTGAATTTTAGTTCAATCATTAATTGATCTCCCTGATTAAAGAAAACAATTTACTCAATGATGAATTTATATGTACCCGGGTCAAAAATAAAACTTGATTCAGGCTCACTTCGCCTTATTTTCTTTTGAAGTCATCGATTTCCCGACGATTTTTCGATAAGATCTCGACTTTTTCGACTTAAATTAATTTTTTTTCAACTTTTTTCATCTTAGTTTCAACTTATTTGTATTTTCTGGTCTTAGTTTGAACTTATTCGTCTTTACTTCAAGCACGATAGTGATTCACCTTACTTTTGATTTTCTAAACCAAGTCGAAAAAAAGTTATTTATTCGCGTTACTTTCGCCTAAATAGATTAAAAATTATTTCACCTTAGTTTTGACTTTTTGGCCTTATAATTTAAGTCGAATAAGTCTATATCAAGTCAGTTTCGACTTGATTTAGACTTTTTCGCCTTACATTTCAAATCGAATAAGTCTAAACCAAGTCAATTTCGACTTGATTTAAACTTTTTTGTCTTAAATCGTGACTAAGTAAGCCAGTTAAGTCTAAACCAAGGTGAAAACTCAATGTATTTCATATCTCCGTAAGAAAAAGTCGAGTTTCACTGGTGAAAAACGGATCCAAATTGCGACTTGGTAAACCAAGTCTAAATCAAGTTTTATTTTTGACCCGGGTAGTCTTAAAATGGAATTATTTTTGATCATTTTCTAAAATCAGGGCTACATGGAACCGTGAAAAGAATTATCAATTTTTTTAACAGACGTATAATTAATTGAAAAATAAATCAGAAATAATGCTCGCGTGAGTAAATCTTCTGGATAATAGCATTCGTTTCTTTCAGTGTAATCATACAAAATAATTGGGATCAATGAAATAATTTTAATATCACAATTAATTTGATTTTCTATAATAATAATAATTATTAATTATAAATTTACAAATAGTAGATAACAATATTTATTTTTACTATAACATTCGCTTTTTTAGTCCTCTAATTTAGAGAAAGATTTAATTGATTATTTAATTATACTACCAATTATTTATTTATTTATTTTTTTCAATTATTATTTACCGATTAAAAATCAATTGGAAAAAATAATTTATTGACATATCGATATTGATTTAAAATTGATTAAAAATTTTTTATATTTTTTTTGAAATTGTGATATGAATAAACCATATATACATGACCAGAGATTGTTAGTATTATTTTATTTCAAATCTATTGTATTTCCATATTAAAAAAGTATTTAAATATTATCGGGAATTATTTATTCTTAATATTTTTTTAATAAAAAATTTTTCAACAAACCAAAAAAAAATAAAAGTAGCGATTATTTATTATGAAATTTATAAATAAATTTAACAAGATTTCAAATTTTTTTATGAATGACCATAACGAAATATCGACATGAGTCCGGTAGTCTGGTCACGAGGGATCAATTTCTGGATGATTAATAATTGCAATGGCATAGAGAAAACTCTAGTAAAATAAGACATTGAGTTTAAATGGAACACTTGGGACATTATATTGGAGTTTTGTATTTCAAAATGAATGAGTTTTTTAAAATTTATCCGAATGAAAAAGTTACATGAAACTTTCGCTTTACTGCCGTCTAATGACTTTTTGTTTTAATATGGAAAATTAAGATTACAGATACTATTTTATGTATTAAAATAATGTAAGCAAAAACCAATTATAAATAATAATTGATTAGTTATTGAAAAATTAGTACAGGCTAGTTGTGATCAATAAATAGTAATTTCTTAAAATTTTTAGTGAAAATAAATTGATTTTTTATTTATTTTATTTAATTACTTTAGTTGAAATTTATGACTTTGCCAAATCAAATATTGAGATGATTAAATTTTCATTAGATATGTATATAAAATTTAACAAGATACTTATCAATTATTTAAAAAAATTAAATGTAAGGCAACTGTATGCAGACTTTCAAAGAGCACACAGTTCTCTTCAAATAAAACTTTAAATCAATAAAAAGGAAACAATCGAGATTTACATGATTTTAGCATGGGAAAACTTCAGCGACGTTGTTCCAGATTTTAAAATTGGTATTAAGAGCTCAAAATTGTACTGAATTGTTATTTTTACATGTAGAACAATATTTTCGACGGGAAACGAAAAAAAAAAATGTTTGTTTCAAACGGAGCATTCTAATATATATATATTAGGGTCCTTCGTTTCCGGCGAAAGTATTTTTTTCGTTTCTCATCAAGCAAAATATTGTTTTTTTATGCTAAAACAAAAATTCCTGCCAAGTTTGAGCTCTTAATTCCAATCCTAAGTACTTTCCATTTGATTTCAAAGATTTCTCATTTAAAATACACGTAAATTAATTTACTTTTTTTTTAACTTTCTAATACTCAGCTGCATTTTATAATATCGACGAGATTTGGGTCGCAAATTGTAGGGCATTTAGTGTTCTTCAAACGTGCCCATAGTTACTTAGCTGTAATTCCAGCTGTTTCACTTGTGTCCGTTGCGAAAGTTATTTTTCCTATGAAATTGATCTTTATTGGCTTGCAGAGCGTAAACCAATAGAAGTACACTAAAAATGTTAACGGGAATTTTATAGGAAATTTTATTCCCTTCAAAAAAAGTCCTATGAGTCAAGTCGCTAAAGTCCATAGTTTTCGAGTTATAGTAATTTTAATAATTTGAAAAATATTATATCAATTGTAATTTTTTTTTTAATATTATATTTTTCTAATTGTTAAAATTACTATAACTCGGAAACTATGGACTTTAGCGACTTACAGCTGGAATTACAGCTAAGTAACTCTGGGCACTTTTGAAGAACACCAAATGCCCTACAATTTGCGACTAAAACTGCGTCGATATTATAAAACACAGCTGAGTATTAGAAAGTTAAAATAAAAGAAATTTAATTTACGTGTATTTTAAATGGGAAATCTTTGAAATCAAATGGAAAGTACTTAGGATTGGAATTAAGAGCTCAAATTTGGCAGGAATTTTTGTTTCAGCATAAAAAATAATATTTTGCTTGATGAGCAACGAAAAAAGTACTTTCACCGGAAACGAAGCACCCTAATGTATATATATATATACTCAACGTTTTAATACTCGTGTTGTAATTTATTTAAATAGTGTATTTTCTGTTTTAATTAATATATCGATTTATTCATGAGAAATAATAATTTTGAATTTCCTCGGAAAATTATTTAAGAATTAAGTGCAATTATACTCAAGTGCTGAAATCATTTAAATAATTTACCGCTCATTTTCACTTAAAAATGATTGATCAATCTGTAAATCCTATTTTGAATTATTGACTACAACTTTTTTTAACATTGCGCCCTTGGCTATAAAACCTTAATAATATCCTCTAAAAGTATGAAATTTTTCATAACGTATATTTCATGCTTATTCTCGGAAGAATATAATAATAATAGTCACTAAGTAATTAAATTTTCCATTAGGTATGAGCGGATTTTCCTCTAATTTCGATAATGTCAGTGGTTCAGTGACAAAACGGATGCTAAAAATAAATAATTCATAACACAAATTTACAAAATCCCAATATAGTACGAATATAAGCTATTAATGATTTAAAAGATAGTTAATTATTTATAACTGTCTATAAATTATTTTTAGTGATGTCACGAAAATATATACAATTAATAAAACAATCAAACATGTAACATTTCCGTAAAGTGATGAAATAAATGAGAGTTTTTTTAAATATTCATCTTGAAAAAAAAAAAAAAAAAAGAAATTATTATAATAATTTACTAAACAATAATGATCGCTTGCCATTTAGTAATTAATTGATAACATTAATAAATTTACCACCAATAAAATCATTCTCGTAAAAAGTATATTTAGTAAGTGCTGGTGCCTCAGGCCAATAAACTTCGTTTTATTTATTCCTAATTTATTACATGTTAGTATACTAAACTTTGCATACAATTTAAATGATAATAATACCAACTATTATTGTTGTTACTATTATTGTACGATTATAAAATAATTATTTACTTTAAATATATTAATTACAATGAATTACTACTATTATAATCATAACTTTATCCATTTTATTTCAGCTTAAGAGTAGAATTAGGACAGACAGTATCGATAAAAAACATTCTCTCTCACGATATAATGTAATAACAATAATAATAATTACTATTATTGAAATAATTTTATCAATTATATTTTTATCAATACAATTAAATTATCGTGTCCAGTTATTTTATTATAAGTTTAATTTTTATTGTTATTATTATTCAATAGTTTTAGTCATTAGTGAAATTTTTAATAAATAACTTTTAACGTACTTTATATTTACGATGTGCGTGTACACTTATCGGTCAAGTGTTCGTTAATTACGACTGTACAATGTTAGCATTTATGTTTCTACCATATATATATGATCAACGCACGAGAGTAGAAACTAGTAGGATTGATGAGTTGACATTATTCACGCGACGGTACGTGATTTTGAGTTTACGTGTGCGTTACTAATCGTACATTGTGTTAAACGGTTCATTTGGCGTATTTGTTTTGGCACGAGACTTGAATTTTTATATTTTTTCATTATTGTTATTGTTATTATTATATAATATTATTATTATGTTATGACATTATTTTAATTCACTATACTTTAGAAATTTTTCTCTGTACTCATAAATATACTTTTTTATTATTACGCCTCACTTATTTTTCACTATACACCACTTGCACATTGTTGTTATCATTTTTTTTCTTTTTACTTTTAAAAGTAATTTTGGCACGCTTCATCGTCATACAAAAGTGGTTTCAAGTTTTTTTTCCATTTTTTTTTTTTTTCAACCAAGGAAAATGAGAAGAAAAAAATAAAAAGTGAATATCTATTTTTAATGCAATTACTGTGTCCTCATATTCGCTTCTCTTGATACTATATATCTATATATGTACAAAATTATTATGCAAGATGAATAAAACTGTTGAAATAAAATTAAAATACATAATTCTATTGAGTTGCTCGAGTTTTTTTTTTTTTAGTGTTAGACAATAAAATTGAAAATTAATTCTGTCTTTTTTTTTTTTTTGCTAAAACAAAAATGATTAAAATCTATGTAAATAGGCCATATATATTTATTGTTTATGTTAGAAAATTTATGATGTTTTTTAAATATATATTTACGTTTGCTTTTAAATTTCTTAACTTTTTTTTTATTTTTCGTCTCATAATTCATCCTCTCATTACTTTCATTCATTTTATTTTTTTTTTCTTTGTTACTGAGCTCACGATTGCTTGGTTTATTTTATTGTAAGGATCCTTGGTTGACGCACATATATGTGAGAACCGTTATTGAGGATAAAGAAAATAAAGGAGAATGAGTTGAAGGTGAGAAGACGAAATAAAAAATGTGTGGTAGATAATAGAATGAAGAAAAGAAAAAAAAGTATATATATATATATATATATATATATATATATATATATATATATATATATATGTAACGATAACTATATATATGTATAACGGAATAAGAGAAAGCGAGTTTTTCTTGGGTGATTTCTTTGAGGCGCTAGGTAGCACGTTCGCATCCGCAAAGAGACTAGACCTTTGACAGATCGATCGAGACTCCAGGCTACGTCTCGCGTGTTACTGGTCTTTACTACTGTATGGAGCACGTAAGTGGATGGGACAAAGCGTGATCCAGAAGTATCGGTGTACCTGCTGCCAATTCGGTTCTTGCATCGCCGCAATCGTCGTCACAGTCAAAGTAATTGCTCTGCAATATAAAATAAGAAATAAATAAATATATAAAATGGTTTGTCATTAAATTATATTTTAATTGGCTTTAGGTTTTTTACTCGTAGTACTGATACTATAAGGCGTCTTTAATTAAACGTTCCTTTGATTTGTCAATTTGTTAAAAACGTGTGTTGAAAGGAAATAAATTATATTAATTATTTTAAGTAAAATAGAATTATTTTTTTTTATTTAGGAAGAGTATAAAAAAATTTTACAGTTTTTAGACAAAAATTTGATTGAAATCTGATGGTTAATTAATAATTAATAGAATTATTAAATTCATAAATATGTAGGCTTATGAATAATATGTATTCATTAATGTTTGTACTGTTGATTCATATTTTAATATTCAATATACTAATGCATATTAATACGGCAATATACAAAAAGAAAAAAGGAGAGCCGAAAAAAATTGGATATTTAAAAATTTTACTGAAAAAATCCTTTTTTTTTTTTCTTAATTTGTGAAAATTTTGTAAAATTTTCATCTCCAAGTTTTTTTCTTTTTGACATTTTGACTAAAATAATAACACAAATAAAAACATGTTTATTATTCAAATTTACACAACCACGACCATGTTGGAGTGATATTTAGTAGGCAATATAAAACAAATAATTTTGTAATTATGTTTTTTAAGTACCCAGTTTTGCTGGAAAATAAAAAAACAAATTTTAATAGCAATGAAGTCTCATAAAAAGAACAATGAAAAATTTTAAACAATGCATCTGGTAAAAAAATGATTGCTGGAAATAATATTACTCTGCATATTTATATTTAACTGCCAAAGCCTTAGGTGGATTTAATCAATTTTTACTTTTAAAAAACGTTCCAATTCGAGTATAAAGAAAAATACATTTTTAACTTGTTTTACTATCATGAAAATTTAAATAGAAAGCATTGAAAATCATTATTTATAAAAGTTGTACTCTGAAAAAACTTTTAAAATATCGAATTTTAATTATCGTTCTATTTTATTACAATTGCCTGAGGTGAAAAAAAAAAAAGAAAAAAGCGAATGATATTCTTATTAGAAAATTTTGTGGAAATAAAAATAGATAAAGCTCTACTTTTATATAATGACCAAAAATTGTTTTGAAGTTCGTAACCCGAACTTTCAAAGGTCGCTCGGAATTTTATTTCCATCACTTCAAGTAGAAAACAAAATTTAATTTATTTATTATTTTTCTTTATTATCTAATAATATTTTTCGACCTTATCGATCATTAATATAATTCATAGTTTTATAAAATATGAAATTAGTAAGTTAAAGACATTTTAAATTATACAACTGCACGGAGAAAACGAGTCTCGAGAATATTTTAATATTTTATATATTTCAGTAAAAAATACTAATACAAATCAATAAGTGCATCACTTTTACTATTTATTACTGAATGTATATTAAAAATCGGTCTGTCAGTTGACCCTGCGGGCCAGCCTCAAAACTTCCCGCCGTTTTTGAGCTCCTTGAGCTCGAAAAATTGTTGTGGATACATTTTCGAGCTCGAAAATACTTTTGTATGCCTTTGTTTTCGGAAAAAAACGTTTTTTACCATTTTTTCTCAAACGATATCTCTCGAACTAATAAAGCGATTGAGATGGTTAAGGTGGCAATCGACGCGTTTTATTGAGTTCTACAACTGATCAGACTTTGAAATTTATTTATCGAATCGTTTTTGAGAAATTTCAAAAATACTAAAAAAAAAATTTTTTTTTAATTCTTTCGACAACGGTATCTCTTGAAAGAATTAACCGATTTTGATGGTTGAGAAGGCATTCGACGCGGTTTATGAAGCTTCAGAGCCCGGTTGATTTTGGAATCAATCCATCGAGCCCGTAAAAAGTTATGCTAAAAAAACATTTTTGAAAAAAGTTTATTGTGGAAATATCTCCGAACGAGCCCTACCGATCAAGCTCAATTTTTTTTCAGCTTTGAGATATTGACAAACCGCGTCGAATGACACCTTGACGATCAAAATCGGTTCGTCCGTTCAAAAGTTATAGATATTTACATACGTACGTACGTACATACATACATACATACATACACTCGGACATCATCTTGAATTTAGTCAGAATAGCTTCCTAGAACCTCAAAACGTCGACATCTATTGGAATTTCGATTTTCACAAATCGGGGTGAAACCAATAACTTCCCGAATTTTTGAAAATTTGCAATTTTCTTAGCGGGAAGTTAAAAATTACAAAACAGTAATTAATACTATACGTTTATCTGAAAAATTTCTATATTATTACTTTTATTACCAATTCATTCGTATTCTTTATTAATCGAATAGCAAATTTTGTAAAAAAAATATTAAATTATTACTAAACGTTTAGTAATATATTTTATTATACGATATTCAACGATTTTTACTCTGAAAAGATATAAAAATTAACTAAAAATATGCATAAAGTACTCTACAGTATACAAAAATTAAAATCTGTTTAGTAATTTTTGTAAACCAGATGAGTAGCGTACACTGAAAAAAAATTTCCCTTCGGACAATTAAATTGGGTTTGTTAAATTCTATTAAACTAAAATTTATTTGGGACAACTAAATTTTATTACGTCAACATAATCTATTTTTTCATTTTTAACAAATGATTTAATAGACTCTATTTGGATGACATTAATAATTCTCTTTCTAAGATAATAAAATCATTTCGTAAAGTTAAGAAAATATTTATTTAATAGACAACTAAAGTATTTTATAGTGCCAACAAACCCAAATATTAAAGCAAAATATTATTATATTACCTCTAATAAATATTCTTTAGGCACAAAAAAATATATTCATTTAGAATAAATATATATATTTGTCTGAGGTTAATAAATATATATTTAAATCTAATGATTACTGATTTAAAAAATTATGGTGCTAGGCAACAGCAGCGAGAGTAGTTCGGTGCTCACCACTAGATCGCGCCCACCTCTTGTAGTGTCCCTGGTAAGAAACTTATTTCAGACTTATTATATTCCCAACTTAAAGCATTTATAGGACGGGTTACCCGCTGAATCTTAGCATAGAGACAATAACCCTTTTTGATAGTAGTATAGGGGTATCCTGTATTACACTATGACATTAATGTTTCCTTGAATAATTTTTGTCAAAGTACAAAAAAAAATATGTGTTGAGGAAATAAATTATTTTTCTAAATATTGATTCGTTTAATTGTTAAATAGATATTCTGTCATTTTAAAATAATATTAGATTATTATTAATAACTTATTCTCTAAGGCTCACTAATATATTTCATTATGACTACTTTCTAAGCTCTATAGGCAGTCAATTTGATTTTATGCTTGCTACTTAACGCGTAATTATCTTTATTTAAGATTTTGTAGTTTCTAATAATTTGTTTTGTTGGTAGATTATAAAATATTTCGTTAAAACAACCAAATATATGATTGGCAATCGGCAATCAAATCATTTTGTTGTTATAACTAAAATTTAGCTGTTAGAAGAAGATTTTTTTCTCAGTGTAGTATTAAATATTATACACCAACTAAACATTATTAAACGGTTTGCAATTTTTTCAAAGCAGGTAGACACAGTGTAATAAGCATTAAATTCTCAAGATACTAAAAATTACACAATTTCAATATCGTTTCAAGATTACAATATAAATTTAGTAATTTTAACTCATATTTTTAAGTAAAAGTTGCTATATTTTTTTCTCCGTGTGAAAAATATCAGAAACTTCACCTTTTAAATTCATCAATTCGTTTTAGGTCTTTTTTCATAGAGCATGTCATTCTCTGCAGAATCTTTATTCAATTTTTTATGTAATGTAAAAACTTTGCAGATGCTAAGTGATTTTATCGGAATTTTAATAAAAAATCAAGTTTCCACCTCTATAACTAAAAAACTGTCTGATAAGCAAACTTCATTCAGTGGGCTTTTTTGTTGAGATTTTTATGCCGTATAAAACTGTGTTATTGGTAAAGCAGATAAATATTTTGTTAGTGTAGAAAATACCAATATACTGAAAAAAATATCATTATTTTTGTGTTTGAAATGACAAATACAATAAAATTATAGAAAAATGTAAAAGAACATTCAGATAATCTAAGTGCGCACTTCAAACTGTCATGCAGTAATAAAAATTTATCTGTTATTGCAGTAATAATTTCCCGTGTTCAATTTTATTATTTATTTGTTCTGTGTATCTCTTGAAAAATACTTTGTCAGAAATTAATAATTTATTACAAAACAAAATAAAATAAATAAATAATTGTATCTATGAAAAAAAAAAGTATAAATATCAGAGATCTACTTAGATCAATGTAGATCTCCTTAAATTTAAAAGTTTTATTGCAAGATCTTGGAATTTCTGTTGAAATCGAAATTTTGAATTTTTACAATTTAATAATTTACTTTGTTTTAGCTTTGATCTACGCAGATTTACATAGATCGTAATAGAATAATGAATTTAGATCTCTAGGTCTAAATTATTTTTAACCGGGAAATAAAACATTACAATATTTTATTTATTAATATTCAATTCAGGTATCGGAACATAAGAATACATCATTTATCACGTTAAATTTTTTAAACGAAACCTTTATTATTACCACTTGCTTCGAAAGTCAGTATTGTTTTACTACTGTCAAACCAATAATGATGCCTCTAGCTTTTGGCTAGAATGTAACAACGGTCAGCAAAGCAAAAATGTCGCCAAGATTACTCAAAGCCATCGGTTTTGGCAAGAATATATATTATCAGTAAATAAAAGATAAGGATTACAGTAGTGATATTCGATAGGGCTTTATTCTATAGAAATCCGAAGCTAGTCAAAAAAGAAATAAGTCGATTTATTGAGTTTTTCGTGAGATGTCGCGACTACATACACAAATCCACAGAAACAGATGAATTTATGGGCATGAATTTTTTTTTTCCATTTAATTATTTTTTTTTTTATAGTAATCCATATTGGAGAGTTCTATACATTATCAGATCTGTTTATTAGAGTGTCCTCTAGATATAAGTGTACTTTTTATACCATATAAGTGCAGTATAAAAATAGTGGAAAATAAACCATACACAGAAAAAATTGCGGTTGCTATAGAAGTAGTTGTAGTTGAGATAACAAATTTGAGTAAAGAAATCCTAATACCAACCTAGAATACTTCAACCACACGTGAAGTAACATCAACTAGTTGTCAGTACTATTCATATAGTAACCTTTTGTAACGGGGTAAAATTTAATTTATCATCAAGGAAAATCGTGATTTTCCACGGCTGGTCAGTTACCCGAGCCGTAACCCCGAATGAGTACCCGTTTGAGTTTTTCGACTTGTCGCCGGCTGCGCTAATTGAAGAAGCTCGGACTTCTGTCCCAAAATTAATTAAGTGGGGAGGCCATTTTCCGGAAGTTACCGAAAATGGCCGAGCTAAAAATATATAACCACAGGATAGTAGCAAAATCGGAGAGAGTCGGTCGAGCCGACAAGCTGAACGGACGTCCATCTGCCGTGAGCCTTATCCAGAAGACCGGAAACCAAGGAAAGACCAAGGGAAGCTAGATAGACGCCAAGGGTATCATCCGGTGAATAAGTGTAAAATTTAGTGTTAACATCGTAGTGCTGTGCGGAAATAAATTCTCGGCAGGTAAGCCAGAATTAATAAATCAATTAATATCGAGTATAAAATCATCAAAAGTTTTAACAACTTAGCGTCTTCAATAGAGTAAATTCTTGGCGGGAAAGCGAGAAATTATTATAAATAAATTAATTAATGATTGCGAAAAATTAATTCTCGGCAGGAGAGCTAGAATTAACTATTAAATTAATTGTTAATTTAATTTCTATAAAATTTAATTCTCGGAGGGAATCCAGAATTAATTATTAATTTAATTTAGTATAATAAGAAATTAGCAATTAATTATAAATTATAAGAAAACTTCATTGAATTAATTGGTCAAGTAGAACTTATGAAAATTGAATTTGGATAAGAAATGCGTGAGTCAACTGCGAAGAACAGAACCAGAGTACAAAAACAGGAGTCCAAAGTCCAATCATCGACTTCACGTAAGTTTTCGCAGTATAAATAAATCCAAAGGAAAGTTTACGTGAAATGAAAACGTGTTGATAATTCAACGTATAAAATTGAAATATGATTTAATTGTGGAAAATTTATAATAAATAAATGTAGTGAATTGAGATTAAGTAAAAAGAGTAGAAAAGGGTAATTCGGTATATCGTAAAATGTGTGTGTGTGTGAGTTACGTTCGGTGAACAATTGAATAAATAAAAATGTGTGTGTGTGTGTGTGAGATAGAATAATTCCAGGGGAATTAAAATTTATAAATAGATCCAGGGGATCAGGCCGGTGGCCAATTTAATTATAAAGTCCAGGGGACTAAATAAGTATTATAATAAAGTCCAGGCGACTCATTCAATTAAGATCCAGGGGATCAGGCAGGTTGCCATAGTTGTAGAAGTCCAGGGGACTCATTTTATTTAAGATCCAGGGGATCAGGCCGGGGGCCAATTTAATTATAAAAGTCCAGGGGACTAAATAATTTAGGATAATAAAGTCCAGGGGACTCATAGTTGTAAGAGTATAAAGTCCGGTGGACAGTTTAATTTTAATAAAAGTATAAGTGAAATAAAAGCCCGGTGGGTGAATTGTTATGTGATGAATAAAATTTGATAATTACTTTAGTTAAACGTTGTGTATAATTAAATTTAATTCCTCATCCTTCCTCACTCTCGTAAAATTCGACGACCCTGATTTTCAAAATTTACATCTCCGGTTCTGGAAGGCCGAGTCTTATCTTCCAGTGGCGCCCTTATTAAGATCTATTAATTAAGGGGCCAAAACTTAGCAAGGTTGAAAATTACCCTGTTACACTTTTCTACTTATTGAAGTACTCGCTATTACACTATTTTGCACGAATGACAATTTTTTTTC
Source organism: Microplitis deprimator (assembly GCA_964016945.1). Taxonomy (NCBI): domain Eukaryota; kingdom Metazoa; phylum Arthropoda; class Insecta; order Hymenoptera; family Braconidae; genus Microplitis; species Microplitis deprimator. The sequence continues at coordinate 10,454,708 of OZ024714.1, read as the reverse complement.
CAAGTGTGTAAAATTTGCTATCCATCAAGGTATTTTCGATTAATTTTAGTTTTTGGAGTACCTGAGAAGAATTTTCGAGTGAAGATGTTTAGTTTTCAGATACGTGGGGCAATAATTATAAATAGTATAGAATTTGTATGATTAAAAAAAAAATGTTCTGCCAATTTGTTTTATATTTTATTAATTTATTAAAAGTTGTCAGTTCTCCGAGTTTTTTGGAAAAATATTTGAATTTATTTCTTAGTCCGGAATTCCAAAAAATTGCCAAATAACAATCTATTATGCGATCGTCCAAAATTAAAAAATTTTTTTTCAATCATTTTAAAAAAAAAAAGTCATTAATTAATGAAATTAATTAATTTGATTATAAATAATAATAAAAATATTTATTGAATGTTTGTATTTTAATTTCATGACTTCAAATATAATAATTTAATTATGGATTCTATTAAGTCTCAGTGTAATCAATAACTGATAATTAAATTTAGCTTTCATTTAATTAATGTTAAATAAATTTAAATTAACGATATTTAATTAAAATATGAACAATTGAGTTATGATAAAAATGAATCCAAAGAAAAGCTATTAACAATTATGAACAAGCGATTAAAATAAAATAAGTCTATAATTTTAAGAAGGACTTACATCAATTTGTTAAAATAGTATTTAAAAATGCTCAGTAGGCTAAATGAATTAAAGTTAATTTAAATATATTAAATAAGGGAAAATAAAAGATAAAAAGGTAAAACTGTTTAAAATTGAATTTTGTTTAAATTGTACCGTGATTGGGTGATTGCCGTATGCTATTTTCTCTCGGAACATTGATGATTACACGGTCGAGTTGAAGTAACTATAGATCGTGCTTTCACGTTTCTCGCGTACATTCTGTATAACTATCTGTGCGAGAATTATATTGAAATGTAGGTAGCAGGTACTATTATTAATGTATAACCATAATGGTAGATGGCTTTTAGAAACGTATGATGATAGTTAGATGACTAATTTAATTTTTGCCAAGTTATTGATGTCGATCTAACATCAATAGATATTTAACGTTCATGTTCTTGAGTATAATGTATATACCTGAGTTTAAACTTGCATTTCGCTTTAAGACACAACTGAAAACAGTTTGAGTGACGCTAATGATGATAGTTAATAATTGAACAAGACATTGATGTATTTTATTTTAAAGAGTTTGATAATTTAACTTTTGAAGTAATGAATTTAAATAATTTTATCTACAGTGATTGATTGATAACAGTAATGAAACAAAAAAAAATAAATAATGTGATTTATAGTGTATTTTAGCCGGAAGGTATTATCAGTAAACTACATATTTAGTTTAAAATTTTTTAACGGTACATTAACTTTAAATCATGTTTACACTACATATATTATTATTAAATAGAATGGATGAGCAAGCTTTCGTATATATGTATATTAAGCACAGATAAAATAATAAATACTTGAATACTGAAAAATATTTTTTTCTTAAATATAAATATGAATATGAAAAATGCTGCAATTATAAAAATAAAATTTTTTTTCATAATTTTGAACTATGTTTTCGAACTATTATTTTGAGATTGTAGAATGTCGCTTTATAATGAATTTTGAGACATTCTGGTAAAAAATTTTTAGATGTTTTAAGGATTACTTAGATTTGTTGAGACCTACGTATAGATAAAAGCTGAAAAAACACAAATAGACTGAGAATTCGAAAATTTGATTTCAAAAAAGATTTTAGGGCCATGTTAAAAAAAATTTCAAAAGTATTTTAGGTTGTAACATTCGTTACATCGGATCGCTATTCAATTGTTAAAATTTTTCTATCAATTTTAATATCATTCTTGTTATTATTAAGCTTTAATTTTATTTACGTACATCCTCACAGTCGAATACCTGTATAAGTGCATGCATAGCAAATGGGAAAGAGAGAGATCGACAAATGTAAAAATATTCCTGTCTCCTTCTCTCTCTTTTTAAAGGGCAGAGCCAACTCTCAAGCCTAGCCTTAGTAAACGCCACCTAACAGCATATTCACCCTGCATCCATGCTTACCTGCGTACATCTATATACAATACACTTATGAGAGCGTATGTATGTGTGTGGACGTAGTACCAAAAGATGACTAAACTACCATTCACTTTTTCTGGGACACCTGCAAGTGTGAACTGGCCCTATAATTAATTCCGCGGTCATAAAAATTTAACGAGCTAGATGACCGAGATCTCTTTGCGAGATCCCCGGCATTACTCCTTGCCTAATTTAAATGTAAGACGAGATTAAAGATCATGAAAACTGATAACCGAGTCACATCTTGCCTTCTAAAACTCTGGGAAACTGTTACTTCTATTAGATCTATAACACGGATTACGCAATGCACTTATAGTCATATGTTTTTGTCGAATATGGAGTCCTTTTGAACCCGGAATACTTACGCATTCTTTTTGTTGACTATTTCAACCACACTTGTGCCATAAAAATTAGAAAGGCGCCATATGTAATTCGGTTTGAATTCTATCTATTTAAGCTCTAACTTTTGTTAGTTCTGATGGCGTAAGTTCGATTTGTGGCGCAAATCAGAAGTTTAATTTTAATTGCTGTCCACGTGACAGTCCATCACCTAGGCGATCGGACTCCTTGGCCAAATACCAAAATTAAAACTCGCTAAAATCGCGGACGATTCGACTCACCGAACCCAGGTTCATCAGTCTCGTGAAAGTCCATCGCCTAGGCATCCGGACTCCTAGATTGAAAACTGAAGTTCAATTCTTATATTTGCGTTTATATTCAATAGACAGGGGAGCCCTGGTCAAAAATAAAACTTGATTTAGACTTGATCGCCTTAAATCGTGACTTAACTGGTCTTACTTAGTTACGATTTAAGGCGACCAAGTCTAAATCAAGTTTTATTTTTGACCCGGGAGTGCATCTTTTCGGTACCCCTAGTAGCTTTGAGTCTCACCAGAGTATTTAATTCTGCTACAATACAATCCCGGAGCCACCGTGCAAGGTACAAGCGTGAGTTAAACAGATAATAACATAAATAATAATAATTTAAATTGTTGATTATAAAATTCAAATCGGTGAATTGTGAGAGGGTGTACGTTAAGAACAGGGACTTCTCGAGGGCTCATATCACCGACCCGTATTTTCCTTCTTGCTATAAAATCCCAGACATATCCTCAATCACGCAGGTCAATAGACGGAATAATCTATTGTACTCTCATCCGGTATACAAATAGACACAGTTAATTATCCTTTAACAATTAGTACCTAATATTAAAACGCTCTAATACTAGCTACGTGACGGTTCTTCGGACTTTTTGGTTGAGTAACAAAGTAAAATAACTCGATACCTAGATAATGAACTAAAAATTTAACCTTTCACTCGTCGCCTTTACTCTCGCTGATCGTGACAAGATCTAAAAAGACTCACAAGAAATAAGAAGATCTATAAATATAAATATCAATTTAAAATTTGAAAAAATTAGATTTACTTTGATTCAACTAGATTTTGTTAGATGCAAATTATTTTTTCCCGCCATACGCTGGACTAACTTACACGAAAATACAGATATGGGTGAAATCTATCTAACATCTCTGTGATATTTATTTTATTTTGTGGAAATTATATTTACACAAAAGGATATTTATGCCAACATAAATATGTCGCATTTATATCAAGATATATACAAAATTTATTTAAAATATTTATTTTTTGTGTACACCTATGCACATATATGTTCTATTTATTTATCACATATATAGTTCCGTGCAAGAAATCGTTTATAAAAAGTTTTAATTGAAAAAAGAATTAATGTGTAGCTAAGGATGAAACAAAACGATTGCAGATGAGAATTACATTGACTGCTCGAGCCAAAGGCAATAAGTGCTACTATTACACAAATGCTAAAATCACAATTATCTAGCTTGAAACTTATGTAGTTTAAATGTCTAGAGCCGGTCAAAATAAGGCAACTTAAGATCAGTATCACGTGTACAAATTATACTCTCAACTTGGTTCGTGAGAATGACATATGATTATTCTAAAATTTATAATAACCAAATGCAATACTGGCAGATCTGAAATAAGGTTGAAAACTAACACAGCGGGTAGAAACTTGACGTTCTTTACCTTAAGGAATGAAAATGATTTTCAATTTACAAACTCGCATTGCTATGAAATTGGTTTGTTTCAACTGGCTAAACAGGCATTGAATCTCATAGTTTCAATGCGGGTGACATGAAAAATAAATTTTTTTTTTAACTCATGCACCTGAAGTTAAAGATTTCTCGTGTGGTAATTGGCTAAGCTATAGGATTTACTTTTCAACATATTTTTAAAAATTTGAATCGCTTTTAAGTACCAATTAAAAGCGAACTTGCTGTAAGACATGTATGTAAATTATGGAATGAACCTCATTCACTTCCATCACGTTTGATATACACGATTTTCAGTTGCATGTAATTTAAAAGTAAATAAACAAAACTTGAATATAGAATTCATTTAAACAAATAAAATTTAATTTAAATAAATTTAAATACTTCGTCAGTTATGTATATCTTGTTAAAATACACTATAAAGTAATTTTATAGATCTTTTTTTATATTATAAAGATTCAATTTGTTTCATATTAAACATTAGATACTGCCTTTATAAAAAATATTGTTCGATACAAATATTTAAAACGAGGTATCTTGTAAAATAGTCCCAGCAAGAGAGTGCACCTCGGGTGTTTTCGGTTTTGACTCCCACTCTGGATGTTCTATGTACCAAATATTCTCTCACTTATTTTTGCGTATGCATAGTTTAGAAATGTTCGGAAGTTGGAGCAATTTCCGAGGTTCATTTTCTCTCTGAGACGAATTTAGACTTGAATTAACAACACTCGTCTAAGGTTATGTTAGATTCTCTTCAAGAATGCGTCATAAGCTCAATTTCGTGTCGTCAATTTAAGCCTACATCAATACCTCGCTTCTATACACATCTGTATCGGAAAATATCTATTTATTCCCCTGAAGCAGAGATGTTGAAATAGTGATTCGAAAGTTCCGCAATTCTATAACGCTAGACTGCAATTGTATCACAAAGTAAAATAATATTTTACAATGAACAAGCATTGTTTGTTTTATGAAATAATTATAATTATTCTTATTTAAAATGTAATGCACATTATTTTTTCACTATCCACGTGGAAAATTTTTGTTCCTGACCTGTTTAGAGGGCGGAACAAAGTGTTGTTTTTTTATTATGGAAAAACAAATGAAATAAAAATGTACATGCGTCAATCTTCTCTCGAACAATGACCACAATTTATAAACTTTCCGTTACAAATATGATAAATAATAGTATGTGCACCTCAGGAGACTAGTCGGGCATTTCAACCCGTGAGTTTTTTTACTCTCATCTGCGGCTCATGGTAGACAATGATATTCGAAACAGTATTTATTTATTCATAAAGATCAGGTTGAAATGCAACTTACATTCTCCGAAACAATCAACGTGTTACAATTGCAGCTGATTGAAGTGTTACAATTGAGGCCTTTTACACTCTAAAACCAAGTGTGTTGCAAGTGCACTATTTTAACACACTTCAAATGTGTTCCATGTTTAACAAGTGTGTTAATGTTGACTACATACTTAGTTTTAGAGTGCTCTTGGTATTGAACGAAAAATTCTAAACATCATTCGTAACATATTTATCGAAATATATATGAAACAATTGCATTTTTATACCGGAAAATATCAATTTTATCATTTTAAAAAAATAATATTTTTAAACTTGTTATCGTAAACTATCAGTTATTCAAAATTCAATCCAAATAAAGATTAAAAAGTTCCGACAGTTCAAAGAATTATAGATCAGAAATTTTAAGAAACAAAAGTTTTTTAACTCGGTTCTGAAAATGTTCAGCATGAAAATCTTCAAAATTTGGAATTATAAGTTAAATTTTTTTGATACTTTGAAAAATTTTAATAGAAATTGAATTTGCATTAGTACTTTTTACTAAAATTTTCTTAATTTTTTTGGAAAATCAATGAAATTAGAAAAAAAAAATAACATTTGCAAAAAGATCTGAATCAACTTTAATTTCTAGTCTTAAATTTTTTAGTTACAAAAAAAGTTTGACTCAAAATTCCGAACTTTCTTATCCTGAAGATTTCCGGAACTTTTTTATGCAAGTTTTTTTTTACTACTCTTCTATTTATATTTCTTAGCTTTAAATTTTATTTCATGGTGCCAGCATCGAAACTTGAAGTTTCAGTGTCTCTACAGCCCGTCGAAACAAGCTAATTTCAAGCCGATGTTGCAAACAACTGCTAGCGAATTCGTAATTCAAAAATACCTTCATACAGCGGGCAGAAACATGCGTGTTTCTTCCCTTGGGAAAAAAAGAAACACAATTGTTTCTGCCCGGAGTCAGTTATATTTAATGTTCATTTGCAGCCTTATTACTCTCATTTGTTTACTTGTCACTTCAGTTTACTCATTTCATTTTTTAAGTGACAGTTTTAATTAACCATATAAAATTAATAAAAAATGAGTGAAAATAATATTTTTATATTATTTACTATTTAATAAGTGACTGTAAATCACATATTTCTCATTCTCTAACAGTTCTCCGCATGATCGGCTTGAAATTAACTTGTTTTTTTCTGGCTGCTGACACTGAATTTTTAAGTTCCGATGCAGGTAATCATGAAAAATATAGTGTGTGACTCAAGATAAAACACGATTTCAGACTGCGGGTGATGTCAGTCCTCGCCTGCGGCTCGGGCAGCCAAGCTCACCCTAGTTTGAAATCGTCTTGTTTCATCCCTTGTCACACATTATACTATTTACTTGTATTTTTAGTAGAAAATTAAATGTTTTTTGACATGGGTAAGAATTTAAATTATTTGATATATTTTTTGAAAAATTAAAAATTTAAGTGACTAAAGTAAAAAAAGTTTGGTTTCATTATTAACTATTTAAATATCAATTTAGTATTTTTATTATAACACGAGTGTTCGTGTCGTTTACCTTCAGCTTAACCAAACTATTTTTAGTTCAAGTTATCTGTCAAGTAAAGTGAATTTAAAAACTTTCAATCAAAATAAATCGGGGATGAAATTTACTTAACATAGAAAAAAAAAAAAAAAACAGAAATAAAATAGAAAATCAATATGCCAAAAATGTAATAAAGAAATAAATCACTTGACAATCGATGCATCGGCAGCTGTCGGTGAGCGAACACGTGAGGCCTAGAATTTCAACGGCTTCTTTGTAAAGCTCTGCACTGGATTTTCGTTGTCTTGGAGGTGGACTTGGTGTACCAGATGGTTGAGTACTGAGACTGGTTATTGTCGTACTGAGTCTACGTGAATTTTTTAATCGCGAGGATTCTCTGGATAATGAGGAAGTTGATGTCCCGCCTCGCCGTCGACTGTGATTATCTTCAGCCACTAAAGCTCGGCCTGCTGGTGACGCAAATAGTTGCAGCATATCCATATCCTGGAATTAATATTTTTATTATTCATACTTGTTTTGTATTTTTTAATTAAAAAAATTAAATATTTATAATTAGTATAATTGTTTGTGAATTCAAATGGAATTATCGATTTTAAGTATCTGAATTTTACGACAAAAAAACATTGTGAGTGATATAAAATATATAAGGGTCATAGTGTAAGTAGGTATGAAAAAAAAAATCGTGTATTTTACACAAAAGTTTATGGAATCATCCAGGTCATCTTCATTGCACATAATTTGATATTTGGTTTTTAAATTTACAGTTTTACAACCTACTTCAAGTATCACTATCCTGCGAGAAATAAAAAGCGCCATAAAAAAACAAAAATGCTACTTTTTATTTTTTTTCATTCAGTAAATGGCTACTTTAAAATGAACCGAAGTACACTAAAAAAAAAAATATAAATTATGTTTAAATGTCTATTTCGTTTTAATTTGACAGCTTGTAAACTTTTTTTTGTAATAAAATTCTCAGTAGATAATATCACGCAAAGCAATTGGTATTTTTATACTTCAAAGTAACGATTATTTAAAAATTTTAAGACTTTTACATTCTAAAATATTTTCACTACATTTTCGATGTTATTTATAGCCAACAACATATTTTTTATTTTAAACTAAATCAATAATTTCTTACAATCCCTCTAACTAAAAAGTAACCCCTCACATTGACACAGATATTGATTCATAATAAAAAATCAATTTCAGTAAAATGTCTATCATTTAAAAATAAAAAATATATTTCTATTATTGATACTTCGAGTGTAAAATTATTTAAGTATTTTATTTTTATTATTATTACTATTTTTTTTTTATTTTAACAACGATCTGTAAAGTAATATAATATTAGTTGGAGGTATTTGATGGTCTAGACTTGAGGTCAGGAGAAACAGTTGGGTCAGATGAGAGAGGGTGAATGGCGTAAGGAAGTGAACAAAATGACTAGGGTAGGTGTGCATGTATATGTATGTATATACAAAGGTGATCGTGTCGAGTAAGCCAAGTGTAAGGGTGCACGATAACCACACGACATTTGAGTTCCGGTTCTTCCGGGGCCGTAGACTTGTCGTTTCTCGACATTCTAGTGAAACTCAAGTACCCATTGTATATATGTATATGCTTCATTCTCATATAAAATCACTTCCGACACTAAACTACAGTATTATACCGCAAAGTGTATTATATCGTACTTTTTTTAACAATCAATTTAACAATTATTATATGCCAATATCAATAACTATTGTGTATTATAAAATATAATAAAATTAGATTTTTTTTTTTTTTTTTTTTTCAATATTCGTTTTTCTATAATTGTACTCCAGTGGAACATCAACCCCCATTCATAAACTATCCAATACCATTTCCATTCGAGTTCTAGAGCATTGTATGGACATCCAATACCTAGGGAATTTTGTGCTACTCGAGTCGAGCTCTATTGCTAATTGCACGTGGGAGTGAAAAAACTCATGTTGAATATCTGCATTTTTTACTTTTTTCACTTTCTCGTCTATTTTTTCTCTCATATTTTTTTTCAGTGTACATTGCAAGTGAGAAAATTTACGTATAATAATAATTATAATTATCTTTAGTACACCATTGTGTAAAAAATTAACAAAAGAGTTTTATTTTTTTCTTTAATGTTAAATTATAAATTATTTGAATTGCGAATATAATAAAATAGATGATGGTAAAGTTATTATGAATGTTGTTAAATGTTAAACAATTATATAGATATATCGATTGTACATTAAATATTAACGGTGTATTTCGAATAAATGGGGAAAGAGAAATTTATTCATGTCATTGTTTCAATACAAATTATCAAAGAGATATTAACCGATTATTTTTTATGCATTTATTACTTTCAACACAATTTAAAATACTGATAAAATATTAATAAAAATTTATTTAAATATATTGTAGTTATAGTATATGAATACAATTTTTGTTTTATATTTTTATTTTTTAAGAATATGAGAGAACGTTGAGCAGAAGAGAAAAAAAAGAAGAAATAATTTTATGTCATTTTTGTGTTCCCTATGCGCAGAATGACTGAAAAATGGTTTACGGGGTTAAGTTTAACTAATTTCAAACATCATTTATGTAATACGAGTTTCATTTATCAAAGACTTTGGGTAACTTTAGCCTGTCAAGATGATATTGTTCACCCAAAAAAAATATATTTAACTTAATCTATAGACGATTTAGAATCCCGTTCAATGGTAAGGAATATTAAAATATATTTTTAAGGAACTCAAAACTATTCTGATAGAATTAAAGTTGCTTAGATTGACTGTAACCCCTGATTAAGAAAAATTATTTGCTCCATGTTAAGTGTATATCTATATATTAGTCGATTCAAATTGTTTTAAATCAATTCAAAATGCTTTAAATTATTCCAAATCATTTTTTTTAATCAGGGACTGTACATCATACAAGTTTGTACATGAAATTGGTTAATTTTAAGGCAGACTTTGTTTTCAATGCTTTGATTTATGTCTGCTATAAAAGTAAAATATTTAAGTAGATAATAAGGAAGAGAAATGTAAAATGAGCGCTCCTAAAAATAAATTTTTATAGGCTTATTTCAAGATAAAATATCCACGACATAACATCCATGAAAAAATATTAAAATTCGAAATATTACTTCTAATAAATACGTTGTAAAAAAGGGGTGTTAAAATGAGCTCACACCTGTGTTAAAACGGTGTACATGTGGAGTCAATTAACTTCGATTGGAGTTGATGGCGTGAGTATGTATTTTATGATGTTTAAAACAGAAAAAAAAACAATAATAATAATATTTCGTTAAAATTACGAAATATTATTATTATTGTCTTTTTCATTAAACTGAACAAATTGCATAAATGTTTGATCACTTATCAAATTAAATATTTAGGAACGATATTATAATTATTTTCATTGTAACTCTGATGTTTTTCATGAGATGATAACTGATTTAAAGATTATAAATTAATTATCAATAATTTTATTTTATTTTTCTCGGTGATGTAGTTTGCAGAGAGACTTGAATCGTAAAAATCTGTTTCCCATATTTCATACAATAACATTAACATAAATTGGCAAATCTGTCGTATCATTTTTGAAACGATAAAAATTTTTTTGCAACTTATGGTAAGAAAGCACGTCTTTGATTGGTTAAAAATGACACTAAAAAGAATAAATTTGGCGAAGAATGCCCACATTGCCGTGAAAAATATGACAAATCTACACTATATATATATTTATATATATATATATATATTTATATATATATATATATATATATATATATATAGATACACTATTTAGTAGTCATTAAACGATCCAACAATAAACCCAATGAACAGCCGTCTCGAGTTAAAATAACGGAGTCTCAGATTATAGAAAATCATCTTGCTGTATTTAATTATAATGTTCAATTTACTACTCTCTAAACATGAATTAGTGAAAATAAGTGAATATTCACTAATTCCAAGTGCAAATCGAACCACTAATTCCAAAAAGTGGTTCGATTGGCACTCTTTAAGTATATGAACCTTGACTTGAAACTCTAGTTATTTTTGCTGAGTATCAATATATTGAAAAGAATAAAAATAATTTGAAATCATTATAAATATCAATTAAATCATATTTAATTGTTACTATTATTATTTAATAATCTTTTGCATCAGAAGTAATGCAGGAATTGATTTTATATTAATATGACTGAATATTATTTTAGGTTAATTGAAAAATTAAATCTAATGTCAAGTCCTCCCAGAGAGTAAATCGCCGTCGGGAATGGTCGGAAATTTTCGGTTTGTAGTGTTAATGTGTAGTAACGGCGTGAGATTAGACTTGTTTTTCCATAGTGGGGGTAAAAACCGACGGCGACTTACTTTCTGGGAGGACTTTAGTGTCCTTTTTTACCAATAAAAGACATTCTTTCTTACCATTCGATGCAAAAACTATTGTAATGGATTGAGTGGAAGGTGCTTTCGAAACTCGTGTGTTGGCAACACTCGCCTAACGGCTCGTGAACCAATCACACTCGTTATCGAAAGCAACTTCCACTCAATGCGTTAATATATTATTTTATCTCTTGGAAAAACAATCTGACTTCTGATTCTTGAAAAATAAAGCTACTTTTTTTTTTAACACCGCTTCACACCGGGAAAAATTTTAACACTGCTTCCGATATTATTTTAAAATTGTTTTCGGAGTGAGATTTAACACAGGTAGCCTTAACACAGGGATAGTGTGGACTTACATCGGTTTTTTTTTACAGAACACACATATCTGTAAAGAGGGCTCATTACGATTCTAATGTTTACGGTGAATATTGTACAATTCATCACATAATTGTCATATTTTCGTAGTGGATTTTTAGTCGTATAGATATTTTGACGTTACTTTAGTTGCTAAGTAAAATAAGCTTCCCTCGAAAAAATTAAGCTTTTTAAATCTCGTCTTTCGATTAAATTTGCTTTTGTTCTCGCAGGAAAAAATTTTTTTTTTTTTTTTTTTCATTTCTATATTTGGTTTAAAACTTTTTTCCGACGTATATATATGGATATCGGAAAATTGCTATTTCACTTCGGAAAACATATCTGTACAATATGGGATGTTTTTTTTTTTTTTTTTTTTAATGAAATATTTAGTTAAAAAGTTATTTGAAATGAACTACAATAAATATGGTTGAATTTCATCAACTTTTTGTTTGTTATTTTTTCGTATAAAATAAATATTGCCCAGTAAATTAAACTATGCGTTAAGTCCAAATTGAACGGCTTCACTTTGTTTGGATTGGCTTTGGTTTTCCAAAGCATTTAAATTTAGATGACGATAAACTGCAATCGCTATAACAATATACAACACTGAACAAAAGTTGTATAATGAAATTTCGTGAAAATTTGTTATTTGGATAAAATTTGATTAACTCCTCACCGGCATGGATTCAGGCGTATGATCTAGTACGTATATGCCGTTGGTGTAGCCATAGAGCATAGTGTCCAGATCTGAAACACAAAATCATGAATACAAAGTTAAATTAGTTTGAGTGAAAGTGTGGCTAGTTCGTGGACACGTTCACGATAATTGTTTGGGTTTGGCTAATATATAGATATAAATATCATTTGGTATGTATGACGTTGATGGAAAATTAAAAAAAAACAATACCTATATAAAAACAAAAAATAAAAAAAAATTCAATTGAAATTCTCAAGTAGACTTTTCTATTTTACTTTTTTATTTTTTTTCAATTGTTGGCGACATTTGAGGACAATCGTCTGTGCTCAGTTATCTTGAGTAATGAAAAAAGTTAGTCAACATTTTTTTTTTTCTTCATTCCATTTGATTTTTATTTATTTTAACTTTAAATGGTTAAAATACGATTGAAGTTATTTTATATTTTTTTTACTTTAGATTTTTTCTTTTATTTTTAATGTAACGTAAAAGAAATTAATGCAAAGACTTTTTTTTTAACGATAAGCAATAAATAATTGTCTTCGATGAAAAAATACTTTTAACGGAAAAAATTCTTAGCTCAACTATTAAATTCTACCAACAACAAGGGTATGAAACGACTTGAAAGAAATTCTTTGGCCACAAATAAGAAAAGATCAGTTTGTAAGTTCTTCAAGTTCGGGAATTTGCAAAAAAAAAGTTTTGCTGAGAATAATTTCATTTGGGTTGATAAAATTTTCGGTAGGTTTTAAAGATTACGAAAAATTTTTGTTAAAAAGAAAGAAGATTTATTTTAATTCGAAAACATTTTTCAAACGAAAAATACTTTTGACAAAAAATTTTTTTTTGGTCTGAAATTTTTTGGGGTGTTAGAGGGTTTATTTAAAGTGTTTGATGTCTTTTTTGTATTGAAATTAAAAATTGATCAAATGTTATCTTGCGAGAACTTTCAAAACTAAGCTTTTTTTTTTATCAGTAAGAATAACTTTTTACTCACTGTTAAGAAAATAAATCATTGACTTTTATTTAATCACCCTAATATATAGGGTAAGGGTGAGCAAAACGGGCCGCTGAAGAAATAATGGGTTTTCGTGGTTTCAAACACGCTAGATCTTCTTTTTTTTTCACTGCCATTTGAAGTAATTGAACCAAATTTCCAGTTGCCACTGAAGAATTTTTTTTCCCGAGCGGAAAAAACAGACCACCAATAAAAAAATTAAATAAAATTTCTATTATTTTCATTTTAAAATAATGACTATAATAAATTGTTTACACTTAATGTAAGTGAAAAGAGAGATTTCTGAAAAAAAAAGTCTGGAAATCGGTTGACCTTGCGGGCCAGTCCCAAAACTTCCCGCTGTTTTCGAGCTCGAAAACCTCGAAAACGTTATTTTCAATATTTTGAACTTGACAATACTTTTAATTTCATTGATGTTTTCAAACTTAAAAACGTTTTATATTGAACTTGGAAAATTCAAGACATCGAAATTAATTAATAAAAAAGCGTTCTTAAAAGTTTTGTTCACAATCATGTTCAACAAGATCAAAGCATTTTAACTAAGGCAATTTAAGTGATTATAACAAGAAATTTTTGGGATCGTCCTTTTATTTTGCCCATTTCGTCCTGTTTTACCGTCCTGCCCTTACGTATTATTAATAATTTGATAATATAGTAAATAATTTAAATGGCTTGTAAATTTTAATAAATAATTTAATAATGTACTTTCCAAGCATGAAATATGAAAATTTTTTTTTTTATTTGCCATAAAAATAAAGTATTTATAATTTTTAACGATCAAATAATGTAAAAAAAATTTCAATTTAGCCTATCTAGGGTAAGCGATAAAATTTTATTGTATTATATCTTGCATAAATAATAACGAATTGGTGGTAAACTCCAATAACAATTTCGTGGCAATGCTCTTATAAAATGGCATGTATGCAAAAATATATTAAATTTTTGTGGTATAGTTGTTTTGAACCTCATTAAATTCTAGTGTTACCCTACCGACGTTACAATAAACTTCACAATAATTTTTGAAAAGTTATTTATTTGAATCGCTATTACCGTTACTATTATTCTATGTTACATTTGGGAATAAAAATAAAATGCAATGAAAAATATGTAATTTTTATTCTGCCATCCAACCAAATTTAACTCGACGAGAATTTCAAAGGTAATTTCTCTTTCTGACGCTCTCGTTTTTAACTCACTAGATATCTTTCTCTCTCTTGTTATATAGTTCACTATTTTATCTTTTTCTTTTGTTCCTTTTTACACTCTTCATCTTTATCTTTTTCTCGTTTTTTTTTTTTACATTTGCTTCGTCGCGCCCCATCTACTTTGAATCTCATTAAGTGAGATAACTTTACGACCGGACGGTTAGTCGATTGCATTCGCCCTAGCGTTTGCTCGTACACGAGCTTTTCTACTCGACAGGAAACGGCGGGAATGAAATTATCATATCCTCCAGTGACTCGGCCTGTGAACTACCTCAAGCAACTCACATGTTCTATACATCAATATACATATACATAAATATGTATATTTATAAAAAAAAAAACAAAACAAAAAAGAAATCAAAATTATATTCAATCCCCTTATTCATATTGATAAGGTGTATTAAATTTATTCATAAATTTATACTTCGATATACAAAATTTTCAATATAGAGTAACCCGGGGTAGAATGAGACGCATTTTCGGTAAAAATAAAAATGTTTGTTGTTTAAATTGTTTAGCTAAAATTTGTAGAAAAGAATGGAGTAAGTTGATCAGCCTGTAAAAAACAAATTCTTTACTCGTAGTCCGTTTTACCTTAATAACGGTTATTTCAGTTCTCAATGAACTAATTCAGGTAACAAACACTTGCAACAAAAAAAATTTTTTTTTTTTTTGAAAATTTTAAATTAGCTGCAATATTCGGGTTGATCAACTCTTAGTTTTAAAGGCCAATCTAAGAGCTACTATGATTTTGGAATTCCTGTAATATATGAAAATTGGCACATTTCTGTTATTTTCCTCACTTTTACGGTGTATAACAGCTCACTTAACATTGAGATGCAAGTAGTTTGGACGGTATTCGCCTTCCTTTGCTAGTATAGTGTTAGGTTGAAAGCCGCAACACGGTTTTAGCCCGGTGCGTATGAGTATAAGGCGTAGTCTAAGGCAAAAGTTCGTTAACGTACTCAGGACGAAACTATTATCTAATATAGCACATATGCATTTACCTTAAGTTTTGGTGGTTGTCTTAAGAGTCAACACAGAATAATAATACAATTATGTCGATTAGTGTAGTGCAGCACGGAACTGAAAAATTTTAAAGAAAAACAAAAATAAACATTTTTTATATTTTTGGTATACACTTATAGATTATTAATGCTCAAATAACACCTAATTAAGCAAATGTATCTTCAATCCCCCGACCAATGCTTGCTAGCTATTGAAACTGGTTTCAAAGCAATTTGTCTATATTTGGATTTTTGTTTGTGAAAAACAGGTGGAGCCACGATTCTACACAATTTCTTTTTTTTATAAACTGCAACCAAACAATTGTTAACAAAATTTTTTTTTATTTTAAATAATGTGTTTCATTTTACCCAGAATTTTGATGTGATTCGAAAAAAAAATTTCGTAGTTTTAATTATGAAATATTAATATATTACATTACATATTATATATTTTTATTCGGGTTGTGTTCGAATTGTCATAATAATAAAATATATTACTGCACTTTTAATAATTGAAAAAAAAATGTATTTACTAAATTCAATTATCTTAAAATAAAATAATATTTATTTATGTTAAAATATTGTTTACTTTTGAAAGTAAATACTGAATTAAATAAATTATCAAGGCAAAGCTTTTAATATAATAATGAAAAAAAAAAAAAAGTGAATAAAAAGTCCAAGAGGAAATGAAAGAAGATATCACAAGAATAATAAAAAAATAGTATAATAATATAATAAGAGAAAGTAATAAAGAGAAAGTGAAAGACGCAAGTAATAAATTGAATTTGAATTCTCACTGATTTATAACGAACATCTAACTTGGTAATTATTCTTGGTCTATGGTTATAATCGAATCCATTTTGCATCGTCGACTATGACTACTGATCCAGATGCAAATAGGAATGAGAAAGAGAAAGAGAATGCAAATGATAATAAGAGAATGAATAAGAGTTATAATAGTATAAAACAATAATAATAATTCCAACACAACCCTTGTGCATCAGAGCATATCAAATATGGGATATGTAATGCAAGGAAACTTTGTCTTTGTACTGAACAACATGAAATTGTGGGAAAGAGATAGTTGTACATATATATACAACGGTGACTGTCTCTTGTAACTCATAAATTTACCCACACATTATTCTCAAAAGTTTTGTATGCCTTAGAGACGAATATATTTTCTATCTAAAAGCCAATTCCCTAGTGGTCTCTTTAAACTTATCATAAAATTCTATCTTTCAATTTATTCTCTTTCTTTCTTTTCTTTGATTTTTTTTTCTTTTTTTTCCGTTAACATTTTGTTTGTCAGCCAATATATTTTCTCAGTAAAATTGGCTGCTATTATCATGGCAATTTATTACTGATGTTATCGAAAATTAAATGTTACAATACCTATATAATTTAATTAATATTATCTGATGTTAAAATGTAGATATTTTTAAAATGATTATCAACTTAAATAATAGTTTTTGCTTTTATCTTTTACTCATATATGCTTTTAATTTGTTGAAATTTAAAATTGTATTAAATAAATTAAAATTTATGAGTAAAATCTTCTTTGCAACGAATTAAAAATAATTGAGTTAAATAAATAATTTATACTTCAAACGCTCATGTTTTAATGAAATCAAGAGTTAAATTTTTTTAAAAAATTCCTTTGATATTTTGTTATTGACTTTAATTTCATTTTTTCATTGTATCAAAGATAAAATAATTTTATCAATAATTAATTAGTAATTATACTTTTTTAATCACTTAAATGAATATGTCTATGTCAGAATTTTTTTGTAAGACATACTTGATAATATATTATGCAATAAAGGATAAAAGAAGCCGATCTCAGACGAGAACAAGCTTAACTAATACCACACGATATTTCAAATCTTGATTTATCTTATGCCTCACACATGGTCTTTCACAATTATCTAAATTAAAATTTATAACATAAATGCCAGGGATTACTTGACGTAAGAATATTTAAGATCGGTAGCGCATTTAAAACTTCAACTGTAAATTTGATAGGTTCGAATAGCATATAATTATTTTGAGGTTTGCAAGTAACAAACGAGAATAGAAATAATTTATTTTTAACCTCAGGAACAAAAATAGTATATTACACACCGAGCGAAAAAAGTAGAACATTTCAACCCATGTGCGTAATTACCTTGATGTGACAAACATACGGATTGGAATGTTTTACCTTCTTTTGTAATGTGCATACTATCTTTTATCACATCTGCGATAGAAAAGTTGAATTTCTGTTATTATTTGGCAATAGGTTTGCGCATGCGGGTGTTTATTTTATTTTTTTACTCATGAGAGAAATGTGCAAATTCTTTCTTACTAAGTAGAACGGGAATTTTAACTTTTACGTAGCTATGGTAAAAAAAATTAAATTCTACCCTGGTCAAAAATATAACTTGATTTAGACTTGGTCTTACTTAGTCACGATTTAAGACGACCAAGTCTAAATCAAGTTTTATTTTTGACCCGGGTAATATCTAAATACCGGCAATTGATCAATCTATGTTTCGTGCGTGTCGTGTTTCATATATCTGTTTTAATTAATATTGTTTTGTAAATTGTGTATATTTTATGCTATCTGTAGCGAATCAGGTATTCGAAAAGAGGTTTTGCACAAATTTTATGCCGTTTTTATTTTAGAATCATACTGCTTTTATATATCCCTACAAAATAGATCAATTGAGAACATCGCCATGTAAAACTTGATGTCTTTTTTTAAAACGAATATTTCACTGATTCCACGAAGTTTTCATAAGTTTTGTGATTTAGATTCTCATGTACCTAACAGCTGTAAACTGTGAAGATTACCAAGAGCAAGATTATTGATAACAAAACTTCCAGTGACTACATAAAGGACATTTATATCATTAATAGTTTATTGCACACCTCGAACGCGAAGCGGAGAGGAAGTGCTCTATTGTCACCAAATCAAAAAATTTAAAGTATTCAATTTACTATCAAATTAATAAAATTTTTCATTGTTATAAATATTTAATATTACAAATAACAAACATAACTTTGGCTATATATAAAAAGTATTAGTTCGTTTTTACAGATTCTCTATATGATGAAATTATTAAAATTTCATTATGTCATATCTTTTGCAGTGGAATTTTCTATGCACACAAAGTGCTAACATTTCAAAGATAGTTCAGATGTTTCTATAAATTAACAAAATATCCAACAGCAAGATACCACGCACGGGAGAGCTTATATAATGGGACGAAAACTAACATAATATATATCTTTAATTAGCTGCCTATCTTAATAATTAATAAATATATTCTCAAAGCATCTCTTCTATGCACATGTCGTCTCTTCGTAGTCTGACCTGTGTCAATAACTTTACGAGTTTCGTATGAGCTTTGATGGCAGTATAAACTAATCTGGAAATCCGTAAACATGAATATATTATTAAGGAATCCTCAGCCAAATATTATCATGATAGTCATGTATGTTCACTCTAAAACCAAGTGTATGTAATCAAAATTGACTATAAAAAACTATAGTTTTGCTTATGGCCTTAAATATGGAACACATTTAATTTGTGTTAAAAAAATGCACTTGTAACACTCTTGGTTTTAGAGTGTAGTACCAAATAATACATTTATTTTCAATAAAGAGTATAAGATTTATATAAGAAAATCTCCAAAGATTTTAGCAAAAATTCATAAATTTTTAAATTAGATTTATTCAGAATTCTATAAATAGTTAGATATAAACTTGGTCCAAATCATGATAAGAATTTAAATGGAAATTCAGATAAATTTTTGAACAAAATACCTTATTGATTTTATATTTACGTGCACTAAACATAATTTTATATATTTATAGGAGAGGGAGGGGCAAATCGGGGTACTTAAGGAAATACCAAGTTTTTGAGGACTCACTGAATCTTTTTGTTTTTTAATCATATTCAAAGTAAATAGAAAAAATTTTCAGTTACCGTTAAAAAAAAAATTTTTCATTTTTGCGGGCAAAATGGGGTATCACCTAAAAAAGGTAAAAAAAAAAAAATTTCTGGATTTTAAATGAATTTGATTAAATTAAGCTTTTTTGCAAGTAATTTACATAAAGAAAAATTATATTTTACATGATTATTGAATACAAAAGAAGAAAAACAAATTTTTAATAGTTTTTATCATAAAACTAAAGTCATTAATATTTTTCAACTGACAATTGATTTTTGAAAAAGTTTAACGAAAAAAAAATCAAAATGACGCTCAATTATATTTACAAAAGTGACTTTGTAATGTTTAAAAACCATTTAAAATATAGTTTTTTTTTTTATAAAATTTCGGGGCTACCCCGTTTTGCCTACTTTTGCCCCCCTTCCCCTATATATATTAGTGAACAATATTACTAATACACTTCGTTAACACAATCGTTTTGATTAAAATTTATCATAATACAAATAACTTTTTTCATTAAAATAAGATAATCTATACTCTTATAATTACATAGATACAATAATGTCATTATTCATTATATTTGATGGATTAGTCTATGTATTGCATTTACATCAATCTAATATACATCATGTAGACTTAAAGTCAATCAAACGTAGTGAATGTCGATCAATCATCTAGTGCAATGTAGTAACATAAACTAATTAGTAAAATATTAAATAAGTAGAATTTAATAAGTGGAAACCTAAACATGCAAACCTTCTCAATAAGACAATTTATAGATAAATTGAGAAAAATATAGATTACCATAATAGCTTTGAGATTTAAATAGACGAAATTTTTTAATAATACTTAATGAATATGTGTCAATGTATTCATTATTATAAATTATGTTATTTAATATTTTTATTTTAGGTATAATAAATCACAAGTAGGCATAAAAATAATAAGAAAGTACTAAATGCACGATATATTTCAGTATTAAATGCTCGATATATTTTAGTACTAAATGCAATTATACTCGGACTTTAATACTTTTTCAAAAAGATTAATTTAATTTATATTTATATTTTAAGGAGAAAAAACATTCAGTATTAAGAAAGATCAAGTAGAAAAAAAAATTATAGTTTGTAAAATAAATCACACAAGTAGAGGAAAGTAAAAAAAAGGAGTAGGGTATAATGACATTCTCAAATTTTTCATGAAATAAAATTATAACATATGAAATCGATTCTCAAAAATTTCATTTTATATATAAATATCATTCTTTAATATGTAGCAAGAATGTGAACAATATCAATTTTGTTTGAATAATTTAACAATGACTTTGTTCTATTATTTGTTTTATATGAATTAAAATTTATAGCAAGAAATTAATTTTTTCCCATTTTTAGTATACACTCTTTACAAACGTTCAGGAATGAAAAATTTTGTGAAAATTTCATTTTAAAAATGCTCTGATCAAAAAAAATTATACGGAAGGGGGGAGGGGGTAAGTCTTCCAAGAAATGTCAATACTGTAAGTTTCTTTCACTACTTCTTTTTTTGTCCTTAGAAAAGTATTCGGTATCAATATTATCCATCAAAAAAAAATTTGAATATGAGGGGCAAAATGACTCCCTAAAGAAATTTTAAAAATTTCCCAAAATGAGAGGTAATATTGCAATTACTATCTTCCCTATAAGTTGTTATTTCTTTGTCACTGACAACTTTAAATTAAATATTAAATGTTAATGTATAAATCACTACCAAAATTAAATATTTATATATTTATCTTTGATGCCACCAGTTCTATGTTGTGTTTTCATCTGGGTTAATATGCATAACTAAATAAAAGACTAGACGCCGGCATCCTTTCTGACATTCTTTATTAATTCAATTTAAAAGTTACCAAAGCCTGAAGCAACGGCTGCCGTTACTAACCAACTGCTAAATCGTGATGTACAACTTTATAAATGATGCTTACCCTTTAAAATTCTATTATCCGTCAATTATAATTTTATCACTATTTTTAAAAATATATTCATACGACCAATTTTATATTTCTTTAATCCTATTTATTCTTTACTCGTGTATTTATAGTATTTGTCAATAACAGTAACAAAGTTTTGTGCAAAAAGAGTAAAAATAAATGTCAACATCAATTGACGTTACATTTTTTTGTCATCATTTTTTGACACTTTTCATTTAGTTTAGTCGGGTATTAAAAAAAATTTTCTTTACTTTTTTTATTTTTTAATAGTTATTCAGTGGCGACATTTTCATTTTCTCTACATAACTAACTTTATCAATTAACCTTTCAATTTTTATTTTTATTTTTATTTTTTTTCTAGTGAAAACAATCTAGTGGCATATGTCACTAGCAGAAGCTCAAGGAAAAAAAGAAATAAACTTCATAGACCAGAAAATATAACAAACAAAAAATTATGATAATAATAATAATTTTTTTCAATGACGGTAATGACAGTAGTACAATATAAAAGAATATAATGATATGCAAATAAACAAAATTTTAATTATGTCTGTCGCAATGAAAACTGAACGACGAACATAAAGAGATAAAAGATAGAGAGAAATAGTATTAAAAAACAAAAAAAATAAAACAAGGTGAACATCAAACAGTGAAAATAGAAGGAGTTAGTAGTTGTTGGTTGGGTTGAAAGGCAAATATACTGAGGGCCACTTGGTTCCAAGCTAAATAATTCATCGGTTGGTGGGAACGTCTGTAAACTAACTGAGCTGCGCACCCTGTGCCAATAGCTAACGTTCATTCTCGAGTTTCTATATCGATTGTAGACTTGCACTGAATTTTAACATACTAACGTTTGTCTTTCGACAATTTATTCATTTATTTGTTATCCTTTTTAAAAAATCATTTTTTAAATCTTCTGTTGCATTAAATGAGCATCAAAAAATTCAAATGTATACTTTTAAATTCAATTGGATTTTAAGTTCACTATAAGTTTAATAATTCATTTTGTTTTAAATTAAATTCAATCTCCGATAATCGTGATTGAAATAATATTTTATTGTATGAAAACAAGTACTTTCTAAATTTATTTTATGATTGATAAAGTCTTAAAAAGTATTCATTTCTTTAGTATCAACGGAATAAACCTAATAATGGGATTTGTAGTGCTAAGTTGTGAACTTTTTAATTAACATTGAAATTTAAAGTTCTTATCCAGAGTTTTATTTTTAATTAATTTCATTTCTGCGTGACAGATTTAAGATACAAAGTTAGCTACTTTTAAAATTTGTTTTATTTTATTTTATGAATTATGTCTGAGAGTTTTCAATCTTATCGTGAAATAAATATTATTCTTTTTTTTGTTCTACATCTTTTTATTTCTACCACGTGTATTCTCGTTTCTACACTACCCAACCACTCATTCGAAAACCCACAATAGTACATACAAGTTTGGTAATCTCGTGTATCGAATCTTTTACCCAACTAAATGTAACTTTCAACCTCAGTAAATTGTACTTTCAGAAACAAATTATTTTAGCTTCACTTATTCGTTCAAATTATATTAGCTTTAAATATGTACATTAGGGTGGTCCAAAAAAATCGACTATTTTTTTTTTTGAGTTTCTTATGAAAATTCGTTGGTTTACGATGTTTTAAGAAGCCTCTCCAAAAATCAGCTCGATAAAAAATTTTCAAGAGGTTGCTCACAAATTTTGAAAATATCAAAAATGATCGAAATTTGAATTTTTTATTTCAATTTTTTTCTTTCTCGTGGCAGCAGTAGTTTGTATTTGTGAAATCATGACTTCGCTGAAAATTTAAGCCCAAAATTTAAATATTTAAACATCGCTCAAGAATTTTGAATGTTTCTGATACTGTCTTTTGGACGTTTTCGAGCGACCCTTAAATATTAATAATAAAGCTTCTCGATTTTTTCACCATCAATTTGCATGACAATGAATGAAAATATAACCCGAAAAATAGAAATAAAAAGTTTTTAATATACTTTTTTATTTTTTAATTCAATTTTGAGGTTTTTTCGCTTATTCAAAACTGACCAAATTTTATTGTTTAAGACTGTCCTGTATATTTTTGGTTATGCAAAAGTTATATTTTACTAAAATGACAATAATTGAGTTATAAAAAAATACAAAAACTAATTCAAACTATTAGTTACATAGTATCAGTTAATATTCAAAATTCTTGAACACCGTTTAAATATTTAAATTTTGGGCTGAAATTTTCAGCATAGTCATGATTTCACAAATAGAAACTATTGCTGCCACGAGAAAGAAAAAATTTTTAAATAAAAAATCCGAATTTCAAACATTTTTGATATTTTCGAAATTCGTGAGCGGCCTCTTGAAAATTTTTTATCGAGCTGATTTTTGGAGAGACTTCTTAAAAAATCGTAAGCTAACAAATTTTCATGCGAGATCGAAAAAAAAAATAGTCGGTTTTTTTGGGCCACCCTAATATATATGTCATCTTTTTTTATTATTACTATTGAAAAATGTTTTTGAAAGCTGAAATAGTAAACTGAAATTTTTTCTTTTATTTAATGTCTGTATTCGATGTTTATTCAAAGTAGACAGAAAAAAAAATCTCTTGATTGACAGCATTTATGTATCGTTATCGGAATTTCGTGAAGGGGGCGATCTGTATAGCTCAAGTAACGATCTGGATAACGTAACAATCCATTCTAGTCCCATTCATGATATGATCGTGGCCATCATTATACGTATCGCTAACCTAACTAACTTTCAAATAGCTCAACGAGAATCGTAATAGTCAGGAAATCGTATCGTGTTAGTCACAAGAATTTTTTTCTGTATAGCTTTTTTTAAAAAAGCAAGAAAATATTCCGCTAGAGGCAACACGTGATAATGAGTAGAGGGTTGCGAGCATTCCATTGGAGATATAATTGCACTCGTAAATTATGTTTATATTGAATTGATAAAAAAGTAGCGACATGTAATAGTATCTTGTGTGGAAAGAAATGAAACAATGTGAATCAGAACAGAAATGTGAAACAATGTGAATGTGACCAGAAATGAATCAGCTGTGATATCACCCGAAGTCTGAAATTGAATTTCATCCTACCACGCACTATATTTCTCATATAACCTGCATTGATACTGTAAGTTCCAATGTCAGGAGCCAATCGAATCAAGTTCATTTCTGACTGATAGCATGGCAAAAAAATAATGCTGTATTTTAAATATGCAAGTTTAAGTAATTTAATAAGGAAAACAATGGCTTTTTATTAATTTAATAATTTTTTTGATTGAAACTTATATTATTTTTTTAATTTTCCAAACCTAATTGTCAGTTTGGATGGTTATTAGAGTGACATAAATATTTAGAAGCTTACAATAAACAAATACCATTCTGACAAGGATGAAATCAAGTCAGAAATTAATTTAGTGAGCAGAAACTAATGAGTTTCTTTCCTAGAGAAGAACTGACCATTGGCTTGTAATTGACTTATTTCGACTGGTAGACAGGGAATGAACCTCGTAAGTTCAATGCAGGTATTAACAAAGAAATCGATGCTTTAGCATATCGATCAAATATTATGTTTTATAAACTGTAGTATCAATAGTAGTGATATTCCTACTTGACTACACATAAATAGTGCTTTCTGTAGACACTAGAAATTTAATAGTACATGATTATTATTATATTGCGCTGAAACCCAAAATTTGTACAATTAAGGTTAATAACATATTCATCGACATTCTTACGATTTAAAATATTGATACTTCGAATACGAATAACATCCACAATGATAATAGTTATCAGCGGTTCTTGAAAATAGCATAATGGTGAATAATTTAAAAATGACTGTATAATAAAGTAATTATTAGAGATTCCTGATAACAATCATTATCATTAAATTTTCAGTGTGTAAGACCTCAAGATAACTGAAATATTAGGTTGTGTGGCAAGTGTGTAAAGGAAATAATTTCTGACAAGCAAAGAGTTTTAGTACGAGTCGACAGCTCAGAAATGATCTATACGAGTGTGAATCCAACACATAAGCCGTAGGCAAGTGCTGTGCATCCACACGAGTATTCATAGATGGAATGCACAAAACTGAAGCCGATACTGTAATCGCTTGTTGGAAGTTACTTGCTCTAAACACATATCATATATCTCATTAAAATCCTTTGAGGAAGTTTAATTTGAGAGAAACAATTAATTACTAATAAATATTTATAGAAATCTTAATAAGATTTAAAGACGTATTTTTTTAACAATACGCAGTTCATTTGCCAGTTGTTAGTAGAAGTACAATGAAAACCAGTAGAGAAAAAGTGAAAGGGATTTAAAGAAAAGAAGTACTTTTGGCTTACATGCGGGAAAGTATTAGGCTATTATCCGCCAGTGATCAATCGCTTAACTTCCACTAGGTATTACAAAAAATCTATTTCAAGTGCATTAATTTATCATGAAAAACTGTGTTGATGATATATAAAAGGAAACAAAATTCGTATAGTAATGCGAAACATTTGACTTATAATAATAAGCTTAAAATTTAGTACTTAGTTCTTATTACAGCAATTGCATTATAGAGATTATTACACTTATGTTTTAAATTTATAAAATGTTTTAGTAACTCACTAAATTATAATTTCACATGATACAGAGTGAAAACATTGAATTATTTAATAGTTATACTGAAATAGTTTTTATGGGAATATTTGATATTTCGATAGAATATAAAATGATATTTCGTGGTATGATTGATGTTAGTCATATGACAGTTTGTGACTCCCCGGGTCAAAAATAAAACGATTTAGACTTGGTTTACCAAGTCGAAATTTGGCGCCGTTTTTCACAAGTGAAACTCGACTTTTTTTACGGAGATATGAAATATATTGAGTTTTCACCTTGGTTTAAACTTAACTAGCTTACTTAGTCACGATTTAAGACGAAAAAGTTTAAATTAAGTCGAAATTGACTTGGTTTAGACTTATTCGACTTGAAATGTAAGGCGAAAAAGTCTAAATCAAGTCGAAACTGACTTGATGTAGACTTATTCGACTTAAATTATAAGACAAAAAAGTCAAAACTAAGGTGAAATAATTTTTATTTATTAAGGCGAAAGTAACGCGAATAAGTAACCTTTTTTTCGACTTGGTTTAGCAAGTCAAAAGTAAGGTGAATCACTATCGTGCTTGAAGTAAAGACGAATAAGTTCAAACTAAGACCAAAAAATACAAATAAGTTGAAACTAAGATGGAAAAAGTTGAAAAAAATTTAATTTAAGTCGAAAAAGTCGAGATCTTATCGAAAAATCGTCGGCAAATCGATGTCTTCAAAAGAAAATAAGGCGAAGTGAGCCTGAATCAAGTTTTATTTTTGACCCGGGTCAGTTAAATTATATCAATGATGTACAATGGAAAGTATATTTCTTTAACTTCATAAGCGTGGAAGTATTCATTATCAGCTGCTTATAATTTTTTTAAATTATTTCGTAAGGGAGCTTGTAATTATTTACGTATTCAATATAAATGTCAAAATATAAATGACCTAACCTCACTATGTACTAGTAATTTCTTCATAATTAATATTTTCCGAAACTCCTCTTCCGAGTGAAATTCACTCCAAGGGGATTAAATAAATAAAAAGTCATCTACTCTGCGGCCGGTCCGCAAATTTGTTAGTATACACTATAAAAAACTTTCGGAGTGAATGCGGATTAAATCCGGAGTGAATTCAAAGTGGATGTGGAGCTGGTAATGTTTTATCTATTCGGTTCGGAGTGAATGCGGATTGAAATAAAAATCCACGTTCTTTCGAAATTACTCCTCTGAAAAAAAACTTCCTATCTACTCCACATGCGGAGTGATTTTCTTCAAAACTTCCGAACTTTAAGTGACGGTTTGAGCTTGGATTGGAATAAAATCCATAATCACTCCTAATTCACTCCCGATTTTTTACATACTTAGAGAGAAAAATGTTATCAGAGTAAGTATGCGTATCACTATTCTGGCTATATACGCTGTATACTCATTTTACTTAATGATACGCCAAAAGCTTCACGTGAGTTGAAATGAATTACTTTCTTCTTTTGGGCCACAATATACTATTTTGTAGTGACTTAAAACAAATTTCACGGTGTGTTAAATATCTATAGGTTGTTTAGGGCGTTTCAATGTGATTTGGCCAATGTATTAATTTCAATTACACACTTGGTTTTAGAGGGTATACATGCGCTGTTACTGACAATATTTTACAAGGTGCATGAAAATATTCAGATATTTAATAGTTGCCCTCATATGGCAACATTTTTTTAGGTTAAAATTTTCTGTGTGTACACTAACAAAACAAGTAAATTGGCGGATGTCAACATAATAATAACAACTCGATGTATTAAAATTGACGATAACTATTATGTACATACTTGGTTTCATAACTTTAAGTAGCTTTATAATAAAATATATTAAGTACTAAATCATAATTAAGGACATTATGATTAGTCGAATAAATATAATGATTGATGATAACCAATCATAGATTGACGCGACAGGGTATAAATTGTATTTGACTCTCGATTAATACGATTTGCCGAACCGAATGTCAATGCTGAAATGCCATGGTAGATAATGCCCATCATTTCCATATTTATCCAATATATGATCTCGACTCTCATGCACACTATCTCGCTCTTTTGCTCTCTTGTGCATACTCACTCATCAAATGTTCAGTTGACTGGTTGTAATTTATCCACGATACCAATCACACTTCAATGTGTATTGACCATTAATCTGACCTTTAATGTTTATCTACTGTACACAAATAATAATACTATTTTTGTTCGTATATTTTACTGTCTATACATACATGTACTATTATCAATCACTCATTTATAAATTGACTGTCAATTAATGTTTTTCTATTATACTGTCATTTCTCGTTTACATTAAATCATTCCATTGACGTGTCAAATTACATTTACAGCAATATGATTTTATTTTAATTAATATATATCTATTTCCATTAACTTTAACAGAATAAATGGAACTGAGGCAAAAATAAATTACTGTAAAATTGTTTTAATTGCCTGAGGAAAAGCAGAACAACTAAAAAATTTATCAAAATAATGAAAAAAAATTTGGCTATCCCATCTTGTCTGGAAAAAAGTTTTTTGCTGAAAATATTGAGATCTCATTATAGATTCGTTCAATATCTCGCACGAAAAAGCCATATGTCCTAGATAATATATTGAATAATCTACCGTGAATATGTAATGTTATATTGCGGTAAAATTATCTATATGGCTTCATATATATCCTTCGTATATTCAATTACATATTTGTTGTGATGAATAATATATATTATTTCGATACATCAAAGTATTTGTATGTAAACGATTATATCACACAGTATAATCCACAGTATATTTAACATCATAAATTTTTATACATAGTAAGATTATATTACACATAATTCACCAGATCAATTTAAACTTATAAATTTTAACATGAAATATTTAAAAAATAAAATACAATTTTCTTTTCATAAACTAGCTGATGAATTTTTCAGACTAAGTTATGATAATTAAAATAAAATTATCAATGGACTCAATGTTTTGTTGGCCACAAAAATACATACGGTGTCTTCTTCGCTATATTTAAATTTGATATGTTATTTATCTTGAATATTTTTATGTCTCGGTATCTTTATTTACTAACAGTATTGCAATTTTTCCACAATGAATAAAAAAAATTGGAAAGTAAAAAATCTATTGGATGATTAGATTTCTGAAATGTTATGCTTATAGATGCAGGTAGGTCAGTCGAAAATCTTAGGCCATCCCCAACTTCCGGAAGTTTACCTGAAAATCAGAACGTTTTTCACGCAACACAAATAAAAAAATTTATGTAATTCGTTTGCTTAAGGGGTAGTTCCGGAGGTTGAGGGTGGCCTAAGATTTTCGACTGACATATTAACACCTGTACGCGAAACATTTCAGACATTCAGTAGATTTTTTACTTTCCAATTATTTTTAATCGTTGCGCGAAAAACGTTCAGGTCTTCAGGTACATAATTATTTTCATTTTTTTTTTTGTACGAAAAACTTTCCGATCTTCAGGTACACTTTTAACTTCCCGCTAAGAAAATTTAAAATTTTTTAAAATTCGGGAAGTTATTTTCGCCTTAATTTGCGAATTTAAACTTCGATGTAAACTCCCATATCTTTTTAATGAACTAACTGTTTAAGAGGGTTTTGCTGTAATCGAAAGAGTTTATTGGCCGTCAACTTCCCTGAAAATTTCAGATCGATTGATTAAATAGACTTTAAAACATAGAAGAAATACAAAAAAAAAATTTTTTCTAATTAGTTTTTTTTGAAATTTTTCAGAAATAGCTTAGTGTGACTTATCTGATCAATTCCTAAATCTAGTCAGCTATAGAACTCAATAAAACGCCTCGATTGCCACATTGAACGTTCAAAAGATATCAGCGTCGAAAAAATAAATAAATAACAATTTACCTCGTTTTTCCAGGATAACTCAGAATATAATTTACCAAATGGTCCAAAAATTATAACAGCTCTTCTTCTTTATATTCTCTTTCAACCACCACGTAATGCAATGCAATTGTTTTGATAGTGTAAATAATATTATCAACCAAATAATAACAAATCATTTTTTTTCTGATGTTTCATATAAGGCAAATGTCCCAATACCGGAACGACGAAGGGTATACGACTGATTTTTATCGTTTTAAAAATATTCAAATAGATTATAAACCAAAATCATTTATTACATCATGTAGAATAGACATCTACCTATTCAAAAATAATCAAATTAGTTCATTTTTCTTAAATTTAATATAAAAAAAATTTTTTTTCTATGACACCCAAAAGACCTAATACCTAAACGCTGAAATAGCCTTGTCCCAATATGGGAATTTGGTTGTCCTAATACGGGAACAGTAAATAAAATGAGTTATTTCTTGCATTTATTCATAGTGAAAATATTAACAATTATTAAATAATATTAATGTAAAACGAGAGTGAATGTAGCAGACATCAAACAACTTTACAATTATAAATAAATAAGATAAATAATTAAAATATAATATTTACAAAAAAAGCACTATTAATTTCAAAATTTTTTGAATTCGCATTTTTTTAAATTTTATTTTATTAATTATTTACTCGATTTATTAATAATTTTAAATTTGTCTGATGTCTGCTATATCACACTCATAATGTAAAATGTATTTAAAATTTTCAAATGATTAAATATTCAATGAAAATAATTATTTTGAACTAAAGAATAGAAACAAAATAAATCATTTGAGGTTATTCTATAAGAATAATTATAAAAAAAAAACTAAACACAAAAATTAATTTTTTATGATTTAAATTAGAGTTTATCTATATTTAATGTATCTTTTATAACAATTATACATACTGCATCAAATATTAGGGCTCCAGTAATAATTAATATTGCACTTGATTTAGCCAGTCAATAAAACTCACCGTTAATGTCTATCGATAACATTAATAACATTAATATGACTGGCTGCTTACGGTACTGGGTACGGGTTCATTCTGGTGTACCAATAGACGAACAGTAAAATTAATCTAATAATACTATTTTTTTCATATTTTTAGTATGTTTTCTTGAATTTTATGTCATTCAAAACGCATATACAAAAAAAAGTTATTGAAAAGTAATTCTATACATTTTCTATAAGCTTAAGACCATTGACTGATTTCTTAGCAAAACCATTAAGAGACATGAAAAAGTCATGAATCCGAGACTATTGCTCTAATTAACATTTTTTTTTTCATATTTTGGATATATTCTAAAATGTATATAAAATATCATATGTTTTTAAATAAATAACTCCCTTTTTTTAAACATGATAAGTAAAATGAAAATACATACAGCAAATCAAAGAAATTTTTTTTTTAGTTTTATTTAAAGTCACTTTTTAACTGTCGGGGTCATTCTAGCGACTATAAACTGTTGGGAGTGGTACGTTGGGACTTGGGGACATTTGTAAGGTCGAGGTTAAGCCGAAACTCAGAGAACCGACTTTTTCGGCGAACACTGCAATTCAAACCCACGCCTGGCCAGTTACCAAGTTTGAGCAGTAAGCCTACTTACCTTTCGGCCATGATGACTGGTTTAAAGAAATTTAAAATCAACTAAAAATAAATTTATTTAATTGGTGTATAGCAATTTTTCATTTCTTTTAAAAAAAAAAAAAAGAGATCAAGGGTAGAAGTTTAAACTGATGAGCATATCAATCATCGTTAAGACGTTAAATCGATAAACTTCACCACAGGAATCCCGGTGTTAGAAGTGCTTGATGCTTTTTAAAAGGGTCGATTTTGTTGAGAAATTACAGAGCAGAGAATAAGAAGAAAATGATAGAGGAACAAGGAAAATGATCATAATAATGATGACAAGCTAAAGGTTATTTCGCGATTACATAGCAATTTCATTAGAAGCTTCAATTACTACTTAAAAATACGTAAATGAGTAAATTGAAAATCCATGAAGGTAAGTCATTAGAGAATCTATTAATTATTTATCGAAGAATATAGTATGCCGGATATTGTCGATTTACTAGGCCAAATATTAACTGGGTAAAATTACATACAGTTGTTGAGTAAATTTCATAGAAAGTTGGCTTTTTCAGAGAGTATCTTTATACAATTTAAGGGTGTTATCTATTTGGTCATTTTTGAAAAATCGTTTTTATTTTTTTTTACATTTTTTAAATGTATATGTATCCAAGCATCTTGTGTCAAATTTTTATGAAGATCCGATTAATGTAATTTTCTGAATCTAAAGGCCGACAGCCACGATTTTACTCGTATATCGAATATGTGAACCGCCACAGCTTGGACACATCAAAAGAGAGCAGAACGGAAAGAAAGAATGCCGAAAAAGAAGCAAACGAAAATTTCGAACAAGAAGAAGGCACTCCGTACGGTACAGGCATCGCAGATTAAATTTTGATAAGATTTTTTCTTTTTATTTAAAAAAACTTTAAACGCGTTTATCTTAAAACTACCTTTTCACCGACGCCAATCACGATTTCTCTGGAACCCGTATGTTGATTCTTCTGATATTTTAACCACATATTCTACAAATAAGTACTTACAGGATAGACTAAAATCATGTTAGAATTTTAATTTTAACTAATCTAAAACACTTCGATTTTTTTGTATCAGATAAGCCGTTGCTAAGATATCGTGATGGAGCCGACCTGCCTTTAAATTATGGCGTTCCATTAGAGTACACCTTTTGTATAAGCATACTTATAAAAATGAATAAAAAATAGTATATTATTCTACAAGGGCAGAAAGTTTGAAATTCCTGAACTGCGCGTCATGGTGCCCGAGGCGAAGCCGAGGCTTTTTACTTGAGTAGTGGCTGAATCTTGACTCAAGACTGGCAAACCGAGGCTCCTCACTTGAACGTTGGTCGGATCTCGGACCAACCTTCGGAGGCCGAGCCTGGGTAGCCCAGTATTGTGCCGAGACCGGCCCCGTTGTCAATATTTTTTTTCCTATAAGGCCAAGACAGATACTAAAATAGTATGTAAGATATTCCAAGTCAGTATTGTAACGAGTCCCAGAAGTATAGCGTTATTTACTATACTGTTTAGTACTGGAGCTATTATTCTACTTACACGTATGCATAGCAGGCACAGCGAAACAGCATGGCCCTGAGACCTATACTACAATGCCGAGGGCACAATGCTTCTAGTTTTTCTCGCCTTAATTTTTAGTGTGTCAATAAATGTATACTATCGTACTACTGCCGAAACTATATAGATGTAGTTAGACTAGGTTTATTTGCCAGAAACATTGTGCATAATTTTTGAAATATTTTTCAATTTTAAGTATAAATTGAGTAGACGGTTGACAATTTTTTTATGTAAAAAAAAAAAAAAA
The DNA here is from genome assembly GCA_964016945.1 of Microplitis deprimator. Lineage (NCBI taxonomy): Eukaryota > Metazoa > Arthropoda > Insecta > Hymenoptera > Braconidae > Microplitis > Microplitis deprimator. The sequence continues at coordinate 10,421,166 of OZ024714.1, read as the reverse complement.
ATAATAAATTTGGTTTGACAGAATGAATTGTTAAAATAATTGGAAAAGATAAAAGAAATATATATATATATATATATATATATATATATATATATATATATATATATATATATATACATATATATATATATTATTTAAATCTCTTGTGTAGTATTTAAACTGAATTTTGTGAATCCAATTGTACGGCACACAAAGAAATCAATATGACAGAGTCGAAAAGTTCAATTAAAGCTCACTGTTTTATTTGATAGTACAAAATAAAAATAAAAAATTTCTCAAACGACCATTATATTTGTCTAACGATCGTAGAACAATTTGCTCAGCAAATAGCATAGGTACTCTCGATAATGTATACATATATATGGATTTAAAGGATGTGATTACTTACCAATCACCTACAATCAATGGAATTATATTGCGACTGATCAATTAACTGAGGAATTAATTAAAATGAAAATTGAAGAAAAAAAAAAAAAAAAAAAAAAAAAAATGAATAAAAAGGTAAAAAAAAATTATTATCGATATTTAAATTTAAAATAATATGAAACGAAATTCGTTGGTAATTACTGAAACGTAATTTTATATTTTTTATTTTTGATGTAACAAAGCGTAAAGAAATAAAATTAGCGTATTCAATCGGCAATCAATAATTATTTTGTTCAAATTAAAATTGAAAATGAAATACGTTTAATTGAACTTTTATTTATTTTTACTGTATAATATCAAAATTGCGTTATTTATTTAGGTGGTAATTGATTGTTAACCATTTAAAACGTTTCGTGTTTTTGGAAATTATTTCAGTAAATAATTAAAATATTATTAAATTTCTTTACTGCACTAATAGAAGGATTTTTCAACATTTAAAAAGATTTTTTAATATTTAAGAAATCATTATTTAGACACCATTTTTTTGTATTTAACAAATATTTCTTACTATTTAAGAAATTATTGATTTTTGAGTTTATTAGAAAAAAACACTTTTTTGGAATTCTTTTGACAACGATATATATGGAATAATTTATCTGATTTTTATGGTTGAGACGGCATTCGACGCTACTTATAGAGATTTAGAGTTGATTAGATTTTGAAATGAATCTATCAAATATACTAAAAGTTATCCAAAAAAAAAACATTTTTCAAAAAATTTTATTTTTAGAATAACTTGAAACGTACTGTACTAATCAAGCTCAACTTCTTGCAGCACCTAGTAATTAATAAGCAGCTTCAAATGCCACATTAAAGATCTAAATCCGTTCATCCGTTCAAAAGTTATAGAATATTTACATACGTACGTACATACAGACATACATACACTCGGACATTCTCTTAAAAATAGTAAGGATAGCTTCCCACGACCTTATAACGTCAAGATCTGTTTAAAGTTCGATTTTCGAAAACCAGATCGAAACCAACTTCCCTTTTTTTTAAATTGCACACCTCGAACGCGAAGCGAAGCCGTAGTGCTCTATTATCACCAAATCAAAAAATCGCGATCTACTCACTTTAAATCACTTCCAACAGTTTCATATTGCACTTAGGGTAGAAGTACCGTTTGTGGCCACTGCTCCATTTGTGGACATTTAATACCTTATTTTAATCAATGAAAATGTATTTAGAAAAAATTCCATTGGAATCGTATGATAAAAGTATCTTCAAACACATTAAAAAAATTAATTATGTCATTGCGTTTTTTACAAATCATTTTATTTTAAATTTTTCAAGTGGCCAAAACTGGCTCTAAAGTGGCCAAAAACGGTACTTCTACCCTATATAATAAAAAAAATACACCAATAGCAAGAGGAGATTTCAGTTAATACTTCTGACGTAGTTATATGATTATTTATTTCGATTATTATTAAAAAAAAAGTTAATTTAAAAAAAATTTCACTTGGACGTCAGTTGGTCTGTATGGATGTAAACAAGATATCTTCTGAAAAACTCGACTTATCACTTTGATTTTTTTTTATTAGCTTTCGACTTTAACCCTTAGGAAGCTTTTTAAATTCTACTATTGTAAACCGTCCCGTTCATTAATATTTAAATAAAACCCAAATCTAATAGTCTCAATTCATAACAAATGCGCTATTTTATCTTCACAAATATATACTTATACAGTTTCTATCAGCAGAAATAAAATCAATGGGCGACATCTAGCAGAGTATTTAAATTAAATTAAAACTCAAATGTAATTATGTTGGTTTTCTTGTTTTTTTAATTATTGCTACTATTGATTTAACTATCTTTCTCAGTAGGTAAATAAAAATTGTCAGTATCGTACTGTCAAAAATTATTCCATGTTGATTAAGCAGATGTAACTTTTTGTTCTGTTAAAAAGAAATAGGTGGTTCAGTATAATTAATAAAGGTAAATTTACTCAAAATATTGCACGAGCGTTCGAGGTGTGCACTTTTGGATTTTCCAAATACTTTATTTCCAATTTTCTTCGCGGGAAGTTAAAAAACGATATCGATTTTATAAAATTGATGAATTGAGCTGTGTTTGAGAAGAAAAGTTGTAAAATTTAACAATTTATTTAATGATAAGTGATCTTTCCTTAAGGAAAAACAAATCCGGAAAAACGTATTAGGCCTGAACCTTTTCGTTCGCTTCATGCTCAAAGAGGTTGAATACATCATTAAATATGTGATTTATGAGTTCTTTAAGCATATCACTTCCTCTTTTTTCAATTTTAAATTTTTATCCCGTAAATTAAAAAAATACTCAGAGACATAATTGTGGCCATTTACAAGTAAAATCATTTAATAATCATAAGTACAAAATTTTTTTCAACATCCAACTGTAAAAATTGAAAAAGGATTCCATAGATCAATTAAAAAATTTACAGGGTTATTGGGAGTACATTAAGCTAAAAAAGTACCTGGCAACATTAGTCTTTTCATCGATATTTATAGAATAGCGGTTGATTTACTAAAAAATTAAAAAAAGTCATTTTTTTGTACTTATTTCTAATGAATGTTGAAAATAAAATAATAAAATTTTTCTAAAAAATGATGAAAGGGTCTTGTAGGGAATGTATTCAAGTTTTCAACCCCACCCTCAAATTTACTGTGCGATCATTGGTACCTGAAATATCGATGATCAAATTTAAAAGAATCATTTTTCGTTTGAAGGCTGATATCTCAGCGACAAGTTGTCGTTCGAATCGCGAAAAAATGCAAATTAAAGCTAAATAAAATTGCCAATCGACCTATGCATTGGTTTAGCTAAAAAAAAAATTTCACAGCCCGTGGACTGGCAAAGAAAAAAAAAATTTCGAAAATTTTTGTCTCGCGATATTTCTCATGTTTGCGCAATAACCGTCGCTCTTAAAAAAATTTGATCAAAATGCGTCGAAACTAGAGATGTCAAGCTCCAAAATGCTTTTTTTAAAATCTCGATACGATTATTTTTCACGAAGTTACAGCCTTGCAAATATCATTAAAAAATTTCTAAAATTTTTCTGTTCCTTTAATTTATGGCATGGGTATATTTTAATATAAAATTTTATGAGGCTGACTGTAGCCATTCAATGACCTATTCTTCGGCATAAGATATATAAAACGTTTTTTTCGTATACTTGAAATGTTAAAAAAATCAGGTAATTTTTTAATCTATTCATTGAGATGAAAATTTCTTGAAAACAGAAATTTACACAGCATATTAAATTTATCTTAAAGTTTTGATAACTAAAATTTCTACACAGTAGATTATCTGTATATTAAGTAATAACCAACTGCAGTAATTCCATGTTTTATTACGTTTCATATACATTAGTAGTTTTAATGTATAATTAAATGAACATATGGAGTTTATTCCAAAACATAAGAAGCTTATCAAATCAGAGATGTTTATGTTACCGTACTATGCATTGCATATATCAAACACCAAGAGTTAAATGTGTTCTACTCTCCTTTTAAAACTTTTTAAAAATAGAGCTACATTAATGTAATAATTATTTATTATAACATTTTATACTACTTATTACAATAGAGTATCTACAAAGTGAATTTAAGTCTACTTTGCCCTACATCTAAATTAACTTCATGAAATAAAAATATCTCAATGCACTTAACTTCATGCATAAAAGTTTTAATTTATTTTTTTTTCTCATACTTTTTCACGATAAGCATGTTTGAAATATGGTGATTTTTTAAATAAACTTGGATTTTTATTAAGAAATATATTTTTCTTTCATTACTTGAATAATTATTATTATTGTTATTTTTTTATTATATGTTACAAGAAATTAGCTTTTTTTTCAATCACACATAACAAAATTTACCAGAAACAGTAGGGTAGCTATAGCTCCATCAGCTATAGCTTCCTATAGGAACAAATGCTGTCAAGAAATCATAATAAAATTCATAATCTATTACTGTCATTAATTGTGAGCATCGATTTTTACAAAGAAAATAAACATTTCTATTAATAAAATATTTATTTTTGTAAAATGTCAAAAAAACATTTTTGCTATTACAAATGTAATACGAATTCGCAATACCGAGACAATAATTACTTTATCGTTTTTTTATTCCGTTTCCAACACTGACTACAAATATTGATAAATTTTGTTCAAACTTTGTGGACGTGTTATATATATATATTCAAGAAAAAATTCTCTGAGATTTGAGCTCTTAATATGCACCCGTTTCAAAGTTATGATTTTTTGAATTTTTGAAAAATTTTTTCTTTCAACTTTTTCCTTAATTTTTCTAAAGTAGTTAAATTTTTTATAAAAATGAGCATATGCCAGTTTTGTGTAGGAGAAATTCTCAGATTTTCAATAAAAATATTCATTTTTTATTTTAAGTTGCAGATGATCCTTTAAAATTTGATGAAAGTAAAAAAAAAACGATTTTTATGACTGTGCAGCGCTTGATCCATCTAATTGGATATTTTTTTCTGAAAACTGAGACTTTTTTTCACAAAATATGTAATTTCTCGATGTGCATAGTTTTTGTTTAAACAAAATTGATAATTGTGTAAATAAATGTCATTGGTTTTATAGTTTTATCGAACTGTAATAGTGCATTGTATGACAAGGGATGAAACTAAATATTTCAGACAAGGGTGAAGTTAGCTTCCCAAGCCGTATGCGAAAGCTGACGTTACCCGCAATTTGAAGTCGTGTTACGCACCATATTTTTCATTTTTACTTGCATTGGAACTCAAAGTTTCAGTGTCAACAGCCAGTTATAAATAAGTTAATTTAAGACCAATGGTGCGATCAACTTTTAGCGTACGCGTAAATTATGATTTGCAATTTACAATTAAGCAAAAACGATAAGTATTATATATTGTTTACGCTAATTTTTCTACAACGTAATCACAACGTCAGGACTATCATTTACGCAAATAAAATTAATAGACTGAAATAACTATCAAACAAATGACAAGTATCAGAGTTCAAATTACGAATGCCTTCCACCAGTGGGCAGAAACATTACTCGTTTCTTCCCAAGGGACGAAACACATATGTTTCTGCCCGCTGACTGAAGGTATTCGCATTTTACGCGTTTGCTTATATTTAGTCACCGCATTGGACTGAAATTAGCTTGTTTCGACTGGCTGTATAGACGCTTAAAACTTAACGTTTCGATGCTGAAATCATGAGAAATAATTTTATGGTAATTTTTGCTGCCAGAGCTTCACAGTAGATAGATACCAGAAAACATATCCTCACACCGCAAAATTTAAACATGTAGGCTACTAAAAATTTTACCGGCGTTAATTTCACTTTCATAACGAATGATGAGTATTTACAGAAAAAAAATGTTTTAGACATACGATACTTGAAATCAAATACGATGAAAGGGACAAAAACATTGCACACTTTCTCACCTATTTCACTTTATCAACATCCTCAAAAAGTTCAAAAATTAAAGTTATTTAATCATAGAGTTTACATTTTACATAATTTTGTTTAGTTAAAAAATAAGCACATCGTGAAAATTACATATTTTATGAGAAGTCTCAGCTTTCAGAGAAAAATATTAAATAAGTTTTATTAAGCGCCGCACAGTTATAAAAATCGTTTTTTTTTTTTCAACTTTAATCGAATTTTTAAGGGTCTTTTGTGACTTAAAATAAAAAACAAATATTTTTATTCAAAAGCTGAAAATTTTTCCTACAAAAAACTGTCATGTGCTCATTTTTATAAAGAAATTTTCTACCGCTTAAGAACATTGACATTCTCTGTATTCTGAAACGCTTTTGAGAATCTAAATTTTTGTTCGTTTTTTATAGTTTTTCACATTTGACTTAATAATAATTATAATAAGAATAATAATTCGACCCCCGGTGATTCAGTTTATCAATTAATTCACTTTATTTAGTATTTGCAATTTATAATTTTTAGTCTCATTATTACTGTTCCACTGCTCTCAGCCTTTTATTAGTAAGGATATGGACAAGAGTGGAATTTGGGCAGCTGTGGTTTAGACTTGCTGGGAAACTATTCAAAGCGCTTCGGTAGTTAAAACATTTTAGGGATGTTACATTAGCACTTGCAAAACACGAAAAAAATGTGAGATGCTTTCAACGCCTAAAAGTAGGTAAATCAATTCTAGATTGTTTCTCAGTAAACAAAAAAAAAAAAAAAATACGATTAATGGATATTTATTTTGATTGATAGAGAACAAGGAAGACATAATAATTAGCTTTGAATTTAGCAGAGTACTTGTCTTTGTTAAATTCTCGTACTAACTGACTGACTATAATTTCCAGCACTTGCATTATTATCAAAAGTCCATATGCTTGCATTTCAGGTTCCTTTGTGCGAACGTAAATGCAGTTCTTGTTCCATACACGTAGACACTACACTGAAAAAAAGATATATTTGTCCCAAATAAATCAATTTATTTGTGGCTTTTTTTCAAATATTTCTTAGTGACAAATAAATACATTTGGTACAACTAAATATGACAGTTCATTCAAATAATTTTATAATTTGACAGAAATATATCCTTTCTTTGTGGTAAGTAATTGATATATTTGTGGTAAAGATATTAAATTTGTGACAAATAACCTAAAATTTGGCTGTACTATACATATATGTGAAGCCCTTATTTATTTGTATCAATTGGATCATTTCTTTGCCACAAATAAATTACTTATTTCACGCAATTAAACTACGCAAATATATTATATCTTTCTCACAATTAAATATTTATTTGGCCATATCCAAATATACGATATCTTTGGCTCAAATAAATCTTAGTTGGCTCAAATAAATCTTTTTTTCTGTGTATGTCTTGTCTAAAACTGGACCGTGTCAATGTTTTGAACATACAAATCTAATATATTTTCGTCTCTGATTATTCTTTTGTTCAATATGTTATTGATCAATTCTATTATTTATACACAGAAAAAAAGGATATCTTGGCGCAAGAAATTTTTTCTTGCCGTAAGAATATTTTTTGCAATTTTGAATGAAAACGAAAATTTTCTTGGTTCAAGAACAAAATTTTCTTAAATTTAGTCATCTTGGCACAAGATTTTTTTTTTATTCAACCAATATAATATATGTTTCTTGAAGTAAGAAATATTTTCTTAAAGTGAGAAAAATAAATATTTTTCCCTGATATATAATCAATTGTCCGAAAAGTAAAATATTCTTTGTTGAAGAATAATTTATTTTGAATCGAGATGATTTGTGACTCGAATTAAGAATTAAAAGTACTCGACTCAATAGTAACAAATATCTTGGTTTAAGTATTTGTTGTGTTGCGGCAAGTCAACGTAGACGTTTGAACCAACAGCAACTGCGCTCACGGCTCAACGCAAAAATTCTCTTGGGAAAGCTAACTGTACTATACTAAAGTGGCGGTAGTGTAGACTCTACATTGTACAGTCTACTTACTATACATGAGTAAAGTGAACAAACATTCAAGAAATGGTCGAGTAGCATAAGTGGTAAAGCTCTCGCGTGATGCCGAATCGGTCTGGGTTCGATTCCTACCATGAGCAAACAATTTATTTTTCTCAATTTGCTCATAAGCCATTTAATCGCGAGAGTTTATTCCTTATCCCCTATACTGCTGTATTGTGATGTTCTGAATATACGCATACACTTTCCTACTTGACATCATTTAATATTTATATTAGGTTAAATTCACTCAAAAATATAGGTCGATATATTTTTTTAAGTAGTCATTTATTTTTAACTTCCCGCTAAGAAAATTGCAAATTTTCAAAAATTCGGGAAGTTATTGGTTTCAGCCCGATTTTCAAAAATCGAATTTCTAAGAGATATTGACGTTTTGAGGTTCTAGGAAGCTATTCTGACTAATTTCACGATGATGTCCGAGTGTATGTATGTATGTATGTACGTACGTACCTACGTACGTATGTAAATATCTATAACTTCTGAACGGATGAACCGATTTTGATCGCCAAGGTGTCATTCGACGCGGTTTGTCAATATCTCGAAGCTGAAAAAAAAATTGAGCTTGATCGGTAGGGCTCGTTCGGAGATATTCCAAAAATAAACTTTTTTCAAAAATGTTTTTTTCGGATAACTTTTTACGAGCTCAATGGATTGATTCCGAAATCGAATCAGCTCTAAAACTTTATAAGCCGCGTCGAATGCCACCTCAACCATCAAAATCGGTTCATTCGTTCAAGAGAAACCGTGAACGAAAGAATTAAAAAAAAAATTTTTTTTTAGTTTTTTTGAAATTTCTCAAAAACGACTCGATAAATCAATTTCAAAATCTGATCAGTTGTAGAACTCAATAAAACGCGTCGATTGCCACCTCAACCGTCTCCATCGGTTTATTCGTTCGAGAGATATCGTTGGAGAAAAAATGGTAAAAAACGTTATTTTTCGAAAACAAAGGCATACAAAAGTGTTTTCGAGCACGAAGAGCTCGAAAATGTATTCTGAACAATGTTTTCGAGCTCAAGGAGCTCGAAAACTGCGGGAAGTTTTGGAGCTGGCCCGCAGGGTCAACTGACAGACCGATTTTTTTGAATCGAGACTACGTTTTTTTTAAGTCAAGAAAAAAAATCATCAATGGGAGAATTTTATGTCTTCCGTTAAGTAAATATTTGCATGATTCAAGAAAAGTTATTTTATTAAGTGAAGATTATAATTTATTTAAATCAAAATTAAAATTTTCTCATTCCAATAGACCGTTGTCTTGAGTCGATAATGTAGTTTTCTCAAAATGAGAGTAAATGTTCTTCTGCCACGCAAAAAAAGTTCTTGGTTTGAGATATTGATATATATTGTGACAATTTACTATACTCGCCAACCAAGACAGAAAAATATCTTATTTTGATAGTTTTTTTTACTTGGTTAGAAACAAAATAAATTTGACTTAAAATAAATATTCTTAAGCCAAGATTATTCAACTTGAATTAAGATTTAATTATTCTTGATACAATATTTTTATGATATTAGTCGAAGACAATGTTCTCGGATTAAAAAAACCCAATTACTCAGCCCAAGAATAAAAAAATGAAGGCAAAAATTATCTTGGGCCAAGTCAACCTTTTTTTCTGTGTATCATTAATTTATTCATTTATTAGAATTGATGATAACATATTTTTTTTCATACTTTTAGAATCCAACTAAATTGATGTATAAACAAAAATGTATCTAATTCCATATATTTACAGAAATAACATTGAATTCGCATTTTAATTTATAAAAATATCAAGAAACTTTCAACTGTTTATCTTGTGAATTATTTATTATATATTGAGGATATTGTTTGTAAATAGCTGTCGGGTAATAGAATAAATTAATTATTGTTATATTAGTATTCAATGATTTTTTCCATCTCAAAATATTAAATATTCATTAAAAAATTAATAAAAGTCCATAGTAAAATATATATATATATATATATATATATATATATATATATATATATATATATATATATATATATCTTTAGTGAAAAACTTTATTAATAAACTTGTTAATATATAAAGTATATTAAAAAATGAATGAACTGGTTTAGCTTTATGTCTGAAGTATGGAAATCTATTGTAAACAGTCTTATGTATGAGAATAGAAGGATTAAAACAAGTGAGTTGAGAGAAACATCAGGTTGACATATGCGAATATATCGTAGCCTCTCAAAACATCCTTGTGATAAAACGACCTCTCTCAAACCCTCTTCATTCTCAATGAGTGTGTGAGAGAGTATGTTAGAGAGAGAAAGAGATATAGTGGGTGTGAGAGAGAGGGTAGAAGTGGTTGGGTAATAAAAGCGAGGGCGGATCAGTCTAGTCGATCCCGCAGTGACATCAGCGAAATTGTGCTCGATCGATTCTCATCCCACTTGTCGCTAAATGATTCGTCTCTCTATCATTCGCACCCTTTAATATATCTCTTTATATTTTCTTCTTTCTCTACGTGTACCTCTTTCTCCTCTACACCAGCTTTTTACTTTAACCACCCCTTATGCCTGAATAACCGCGACTCTGATGAAGAGGGTATAAACCGTAAAAAATTCTATATCCAACTTAATTCCCATGTGAATTTTTACATCGAGAGAATCAAAAAAACTGTCATTGAGATAAGAAATGGCAGTATAGTTGGTTTTTTTTAAGCTCATGTAATAATTTAGGTCAAGTATGCTGTATGCATTCAAATAATAAATATAATGTATAACCAATACTTCGATTATAATGGTCAATAATTGAAATTTTTAAAAATTTATAGAAGAATAAAAATATTAAAAACCATTAATGGATATCAATTTATCGGAATTCAATTTATGACTCCATAAGTTACTGAATTTAATTAGAAAAAATTTTTTAGCACTTTTATAACTGTCATTGCAATAAGTACCAAGTGTAATTTTATTGAAGACATTATTGCAATTTCGATTTATTGATGACATTTATCATTCACTTATTATTATACTAAGATTAAATTTTCTTGTCATAATTATGTTCTGTTATCATCTATGTAATTATTTTTTAATTTAATAGACAACCGATTGAAGGAAGTTTTTTATTCGATGTAAATTTAAAGAATGCCAATAAGAATACAAATAACTACAGACTATTGGCGAATTTCGAAAAATTGGTGAGAGATAATTTGTTGAAAATGAAATGATCTACAAAAGAGGTCTTGTAACTAGCCTAGTCAAGTAAGGACTTCATATCCATGCTGAGATGGACAAATTTTGAATACTTTGAAATTTTGGGGAGTTGTTCCGATTTTTGAACTTCCCGCTAAGAAAATTGAAAATTTTCAAAAATTCGGGAAGTTATTGGTTTCAGTCCGATTTTCGAAAATCGAATTTCTATCAGATCTTAACGTTTTGAGGTTCTAGGAAGCTATTCTAACTAATTTCAAGATGATGTCCGAATGTATGTATGTGTGTGTGTGTATGTACGTACGTAATATTCTATGTATTTCTCCATAAATTGGTAAATGTGTCGCATTATTAATTTTCTAAATAATACAATTTTTTTTCTGTGTTTGAAATACAATTCGACTTCTGATACTTAAAAAATAAAATTACATTTGTTTTAACACCGATTAACACTGGGAAGAATTTTAATATCGCTGCCGGTATTATTTCAACACCGGAATAGTGTGGACACACTGGTTTTTTTTTACTGTGTAAATTCCGAATAAATGGAAGATGTAAGATTATTTTTCCTCCCAATCAAATATGATTATTCGAATTTGTAATATGCATATTTAGTATCTAAATAACTTTACGCTACATATAACCTTTAATCCACCACACTACAACTATGCGAGAAACTCCAAAATTACTGTTGTTCTAACTTCAGAACTTCCTTATCCCCCATTCGCATTTTATGTTTCGTGATTGGTTATTGTTCTTAGTAGTTGTATTTATGGCAATGAAAAATGAACAGATGGAATATAAATAATTAACGAATAAGGGAACATGAAAAATAAAAATGGTTAAAAACTTAGGTAACTTTGAATCCGACTAGTAACAACTTTGTCGATGAAAAATTTTTTTGAGGATTTTTATTATTTATAAAAAAATAATCAAAATCATAATTTAAATTTGTTAAATAATAGTCTTTTGCCCAACTCTCCTCTATAATTGTTGCCCGCATGAAAATACCATATATGATAAATATATATGGGAAAATATATAATCAATATGGGACCATATAAGTGGCCAAAACGATATATATTTTCTTATATCTGTACCTATATGGAAGCCGTATACTACATATACAACTCATTATATATATAATATAGTAAGTTTTAATATAATTAATTATATACGTAAGTTTATAAGTTAATACATATATGTATTATATATATTGATAATCATATATGTAAATTTGTAAGCTAGCACATATATATATATATATATATATATATATATATATATATATATATATATATATATATATGTTAAGAAATTTAAATTTCGTGGATAAAATTTAATCTGTTGCTTTGTCAAAATTACAATGCACCTTGTAAATTCTGTTCGATGCATTTTAAAAATTTCTACGTTATCGGTAATTTGTTCAATAATTCCATACTGTCCTCATGTTACTATGATATAGTAATTTTTCTATAAATTTTGTATGTAAAAAATACCGTAAAATTCTCTGCGTGTAGTTTTTAATATATGTTTACCATATATGATATTTTCATGCGGATGATTACTTGTCAATTTAAATTATGACGTTAATTTATAATCTGAGGTTAGCCCGCCAGTGCTCCCGTATTATGATTATTTTGCTCATACTATTTAAATCATAAGATGACATTGCAGCGAAAGCGAGACACTAAAAAACACACGAATGCTGAAGAGCTAAAATTATTTTGACAAGTTAGAAAAAAATCATACTAAACATCGCTTTTTTTTACAGATTAAATCTGTTTTTATGAGATATCATATTTGTATTGTATAAGAAATAATAATAATTAATAATGATTACCTGTAGGTGTGCATGGTGTCCTTGCTGCCTCAACGAGATCTTCCCGACTGCCAGGAGGTGCCTCCAACATTGTGTTGTTGTCGGGAAATGTTTTAACACAGAGCAGGCTAAAAGCTGTTCAAGTATCCAACGTAGATTAACAAATGACCAAGGAGAATATGTAAGCAAAAAAATGTACTTATGTACTGTTAAGAATAAAAATAAAATCTTCCTGTAGGATAATAAAATATGAGTTATATAATATTTCTTACAAAAGGTTAACAGGTCAAAGTTTACATCGTCCACGCGTTATTTGCCCTAAGGAGAAAGATAGTTTCAAGTTACTGCCTGCCATCCGTAGCGACCTACTTCTCGATACTTTAAAAAACGTGCATGGTAGAGTGAGTGAGGATAAGAAAAATAAAAAAAATAAAATATAGAAGAAGAAGAAGGAGAAGAAGAAGAAGAAGAAGAAGTAGGAGTATAAGGAAGTCTCGTAAACTTTTCACGCCCACCCAATAAATTATTTTCACTTTATTGTCGTACTTGCAAAAGCATCAAAACTTGTGTAAAAAATCATCGACTTTGTGTAAGAGGTGAAAAATATCTGTCATAGTAATGTTTTATGATTTTTACTGTCCTATTTTATTCTAACACATTTTAGTTTTATTTGGTTTATTTTATTTCACTCTTTACTTGTAGTCATCTTTGATACGGTTAAAAGTTAACTTTCAAATTGTCATCGTCTTTTTATTTAAAAACTGGTCTAGTTTTATTTCTCAAGTGGACTGATGATAAATCAATTCAACAAGAGTTGATGGTTCGTTTCAGGACGTATAAAACTGATATTAATATTTATTAATTTGTTTCATTTTTTCTGTTATTTATGTCAGTAGCAATGTCTAGTTGAGTCAATTTAAATATAAATAATCTTGTAAAAAATTAAAATAAATCATTTTTATTTTTATTGAATTATTTCAATTTTGGTAAATGGTAATAAAATTTAATGTTTATTTTATTATGGAAATCGACAGGCTTTCACAGAGTATTAATAAAAATTCAAAGGATTAGTAATGGTCCCTTTTTTTTTATTTATTATTTTTTAAAAATGTAAAAATTTACAGTAAAAACATTTAATCCTTTGATCCTAATTTCAATAAATATTTTAACGTGATACTTTTCTCCTTGATACTGATACTTCATGTTTATATAATTTTTATTGAATGTTACTTGCATGGAAAAACATATTCAATATAAATTATTGATATTTTTTAATGTGGGAAGAAGGCAAAATAGGTCACATTTAAAATTTTATTAAACTAATTTTCGTAAAATTAAAAAAAAATGTTTTTTTTCATTTTTGGAAATTGACCTATTTTGATTGCTTAAAAAAAATATTTTTATTTATAGTAATTCCGTTTAATTTTGTGAATTCAGAAGAAAAAAAAAAGAAACAGTATGTTTGTATTTACAAAAATCCAATATTTCCTAAGCGTTTCTATTTTCTAAATAATTTTAGAAATATTTTTATGGAAAAAAAACATTATCTTGTAATGAAAAATATTTTTTTTTGTTTATATTTAGTGAATATTTTCGATTAATTTATTAATACTATCGACGATGCACTGGAATGTAATTAAGTAATAAAAAAAAAAAAAAAAAATTAAAATAGTACCACTATTGTAGAATATTTTACAACAGACAAGCCGACCAATTCTTGGCACTCATGGTTGAGTGGATTTTAATTAAATTCTCGGTGTATATACACACCATAATATTACACGGCATTGCGTTGAGAAGTAATGAAATAGATGTAGGTAGATAAAAGCACAGAGGGCGAATAAATTTCTTGAAAATGTGTGAGAGAAGTGGGTTGGTATATATATATATATATATATATATATATATAGGTACACAGATATTTAACACTATAGCTATACTAGTATTCCGTTTCTCAGTTGAGTTAATTCAAACACAAAATCGGACAAATGCGAGAAGCAATTTCCGTGACTCGATGGTTTACCTTGAAATGCGCCATTTGAAACGAAGCAGAAAGAAATTGTACGACTGAAAACGATACTTTGAAAAAGCTCTTAGAAGCATTTACACGCGACCACCTTCGGTTTCTTTACTTTTATTAGTAGCATCAATGTCACAAAAAAAGGAAAGATAAAAAAAATACGAAAAAAGTTATGAAGTTTATCGATGTGACTGACATATTTTTTTTTTTATTACTTTCTTTCAACATCTTTACTCACGATTTATTTGTCCCGTAATATTACTTAAACCACTGAATCCACTTTGTGTGAAAAAAAATCTAATTTATTCTGATTTATATATATATTTTTTTTTCCACAGAAAAGTTTGCTGGCTCTAAAAACGGCAATGGGCGTTTTTTATTTCATATTCACATTTCAAAATTTAACATTTAAATTCAACAATTCTACGACTATATTTTATATGGAAAAATTTCTGTTGGCAATATTTTCTAAAATACTTTAAAACATTCATTTTTTTTTTTTTTTTTGGAACTATTCTGTTATAATTATTACTATTTTTTATTTTTTCATTCAGCTAAAGGTTGTATTTATTGTTTTATGAATCATTTTACGTAATTATTTTTAGTCTCATTATCGCATACTATTTATATTATTTCCCTAATTAAATTTATCGTCACAAAGTTACTGTAAGATATTTATTAAAGATCTAACTGTAACACAAATATAGTAAAGAGAGACAAAATCTTTGTCAAAAAGTTAACTAGACACTACTCCCACGATCGATGTTTAAACTTTTAAGAACTCGAACTTCTTTGGTTTTACAAGTGCTTTTTTATTTATTTTTTTATAATTTTGTTGTTTTTATTTTTCGAAGTTACCTTTTTCAAGAAACAACTAAAGTCGTTTTATCTTTCGTGAGCATTCTCAAGACGCATTCCCATGTAAACTGTACTAAAAAAAAAAAAATCTGATATCTTCAGCAGAAAAATAAATAACTCAAAGAGTAAGACAGAATTTTTTTTCTTATTCTTTTTTTTTGTATTCCATTTCCCAACATGCGTGTCAAAAGTTTTTTCATTAGATTATCTCGGATTTAGTTTCGTGCGTTTTACGAAAATAGATGTTGAAATGAGATTTAGTTTTTTTTTTAGGTTTAGACTGACGTCTATCAATTACCCATTTATTTCAACTAAATTGATAGAGGTCAGAAAATATATATATATATATATATATATATGAAGATAAATATAAAAAAAAAATTGTGATAGCGATTCAATTAACGAACTTTTTTTTCTCTTATTTTTTTGTGGTATTAAATCGTAATCACTTGCTATCTCTTGGGAATTTTATTGTTTCAGACTTGTATATAGGTTGAGAGACTTTAGGACAAGTTGGGATTGCACTCGATCCCAATCCAATCTGATGATTCGCTCAATATACTAACAAGTCCAGTTGATTCGTAATGCAGTTCTAACACTTGGGACTGCTTGAACATTGATCTCTACTACTGAAAAACTTACCCCGCTTCACGTCTTGCCACGTGTTCGTGATTTTCGTCTAATCTTCTCGTGTTTCCGGGCCTTGTTCTTGCCGGACAAATCTTTTTTCACATTGTACGTTGCTTTAACCTCTTTTTTTCTGTAATGAAAAAAATAAAAAATTATTTAATAATGTTTAAATACAACCAAAATTTATAGTGCAATTACAATGTATTATGGGAAATATTTGAGGCCGTTCATAATACGTCACGCAAAATTTTACCTTTTTAGATTCCCACCAACCCCTCCTCTTCATCACGCTATGCCACATTTTCTGCGATCCCCCTATCAATATTGCGTCACAAATGATAGACCCCCCTCCTCCATTATGACGGAAATATATGCATAGGAATATTTATATATTTTCAGATATGACATGAATAACTTAGTGCCAATTGGCATCCCAATATTTTCACCTACGCTATGACCTATCCATAACCCTATTGCTACTCAGGGGCGAGCGCTTATTAGCAGTTCCACCCTGTTCTATAACTCTGAGCGCTTAACAGCAGTTCCGGTTTCTTACCGATATTTCACTTGTACATTTCCTGTGTTTTTGGGCACTGCTACCAGCCGCCCAAAGCAACCGTCCTAAATATTGGGCGCTGTTACCGGCAGCCTAATAGTTTATCCTGGTTTGGGCATTGCTACTGGCTGTCCAACTATCCTTCAAAACCTTCATCCTTACATTTATACAATAATATGGAGGATAAAAGCAGATTACCTCGGTCTCGAATGAATTATAAAACTCGATAATTGAAAATTTAATAATTTATAAAATAATCGACAACCAATGCCCACTGGAAATCTATTGGCACCCGAATGAAGCCCAACCTAGGCTTTTATAAGCAATAAAAATAATTTAAAAATATTTATTTAAACTGGAGAAGTATCTAGAATGTAACACTATCAACTTTTTTTTATTTATTAATTGATAATTCATCAATCTTTTAGTTGACCGACTATGAATGCTATGTTGTATGAAGTAAATGTATCAATGAAAAATTTTGATACGAATATAAAATTCAGTAAATTGATTTGCGTTTGATGTATGCATAAAAAAAAAACATTTAACACAAAAGAAAATAATTCAATTTCATTTGAAATATTTATTGATAAAATTCTGAAAAAAAATTATGTAATTCTTTCAAGGAATTGCTAATTTGAGTTAAGTATAACTTTATATTATTACTCTATACACGGAGAGAAATTTATGGTAACAATTACAATATATTATGGTAATGGTTCCCATAACACATGGTAACCGGTTTTTTTGAAATGTAGATTATAGGAACAGTACTCATATATATTAAAGTAATCATTACTATAATATTATAGTAATCGTTACCATAATATCACGGTAATAGTTACCATAATATTATGGTAATGCTTACTATAATATTATGGTAATCGTAACCATATATTATGGTAACTATTACCATAATATTATAGTAGCCAATACCATAAAATTATGGTAACCATTACCATACATATGGTAACCATTACCATAATCATATGCTAATAATTTCCATACATTATGGGAATGATTACCATAATATATGGTGACGTTTACCATAGTATAATGGGAGCGACTACCATAATATTATGGGAATAGGTACCATAATATATAGGATGTATTCCTATATGCAATTAGGAACCGTTATAATATGGTTATAGGATTGGTTCCTATTTGCTTATGGGAACTATTCCTATAAGTATGGTAGTCATTACCATAATTCTTTCACATGCGATATGGGAGCTGATACCATAATGATGGGAATTATTCCCATACTTATGGGAACTTTTTCCAGGGTCTATATCCCATAATTCCAAGTAATCATTACCATAACGCTATGGGATGATATTTCATAAATGTACTAGGAATGGTTACTATAAATTTCTCTCCGTGTACTTAAACAATTTAAGAAAATGTGGCTTTTTTTTTATAATTAAAAACAATAAAGTATTGTAACGTCATCAAATAAGTAACCAGGTAGATAAATAATGACCATAACAATACGATGTTTATAAGATTTATTGCACACTATAATTATAGGATTGCAAAGTGCAAGTACTGATTTATAGTGTCAAAAGGACTAACGAATTATTGCCATTGAAGATTCAGTAGTAATAGTAGCGGATTTCTGGTACCTTTAGTATTCGAAATTCGTAGCACGTTCATCGGACCAACATGAATCGTCCATGCGTACAAAAGTGCCCGTATTCGCTGTCTCTATTTCTCAGTTACACTTTGTACACTTGGTACACGTATATATTTACTGTACGTGTGCCACTACACGTTGGTGCGTTCTAACTAACGGCATGTGCACTGCACATGTGTCAAATGCATAATGCATTGACGTGTAGATATGCAGTCGACTTTGGAAGCGCTAACATTTTGTGGGTTGTGTGTGCATTCTATGAAGCGTGAAGTGGTAAATACGGAAATGGAACTCTCGAGCTTTACATTTCACGCTTCTATTTTTTTTTCTTGTTTTTGGCAAATGTTTGAAATAACTAGATTAGAATAAAGTTTTATATAAATGTTTTTTTTTCTTTTTTTAAGTAATAAATATACATACAAATAAATTTAGACAATGTGTTTTGCATTAATTAATTAAATTAAATAATTAAATGTAATTTTGTACCTTTCAATTATTAAAATGCAATTTTGAATCATTATTGAATGAATTATAATATAGACAGGTTGTTTCATCTCAAACAATTGTATATAAATTTAATTATAATGAAATTCTGTTGAAATGTAGTTCAGTTATAATTTAATTATAAATTAACATAAATTATATTTTGTTCAAAAATTATAATATTAAATATTAATATTATTTAAAAATAAAAAATTCGTATTGAAGGGACCCGTATTCGAATTCCATGCTCATCCGAGCGATTATTATTTCGTACTTTCATTTAAGTTTTCTATTAGATTCAATTCTAAAATTTTATGATGTGATCATCGTAATTTATACTAAAAAGTTTAAGATTTTGTGTTATTTGTCCGGAGTATAATTTTTTAAATGAAATTTGCCATGTTACATCGTAAAAATCATAACTTTAAAGGCAGAGTCCACAGTTACAATGATCAATAAGAAAACTTACGATGTAAACATTCTAAAATTCACAGGAAGTTTTTATCCGTATAAGGAAGAATCCTAAATCCTTGAGCTTGAAAATGATTTTTTGCAACTTATGGTAAGAAAGCACGTCTCTGATTGGTTGAAAACGTCTTTATAAAGAATAAATATCGCGAAGAATGTCCGCATTGTTTTTGAAAAATATGACAAATCTATACTTTATATATATATATTGTTTATTAGTCACTATGTCACTAGATGATCCAACAGAAAACCCACTGAATATAGCCTTCTTAAGTTAAGACAACGGAAAGTCCCAGACTAAAGAAAATCATCTTACTGTATTTAATTATAATGTACAATTCACTATATGAACCTGACTAAAAATTCTAGTTATTATTGCTGAGTATCAATATATTGAAAATAATAAAAATAATTTTAAATTATCATAAAAATCTTTCTACTCAATTCGTTAATATACTATTATTTTATTGTTGTCATCGAAAAAATTTATTATAAATTATATCTGATTGAATTTTGAGATCTATCAGACCAATAGTTTGTAATTTTTAAAAAAAAACAAAAAAGTTAATTTATAAATTTATAAGTACGAAGTTTTTAACAAAATTTAATTATTGTTGTACGATTTATCTTAAATTCTTCAATCGATTTATAATTGAATTTTGAAAAAACATTAAAATTTTCACTTTTTTATTTTTGAATAACTTGAAAATTATAAAAACTAATCGGATCTAGGTCAAAAATACTTATTTAGGCCGTTAAATACTAATTGACATTCGATAGAAATTCGAGTTCTGAAAATCGAAATAAAATTAATAATTTTCATTTTTTTCAAATTTTTAGTTTTCATAGCGGGAAGTTGGTAATTTATTTATTTAAATTTCACATTTCGATGATAATTGGTAATAAACTAGACCAAAAACTTTCTCTGTTATTAACACGAGTATAATAATTATTCCAACATAAATTTAATTATGAAATAATTTACATCATATCTCGTCTAATAAACTAAAATATGCATTTATCGAAGTATATATTCACCTGCAATGTCATAAATTTAATTAATAGATTAAATTTCAATTTAATTAAATATTATTTCCATTGAAAATAATTAACAAGCTTCAGAAACATTATACTATTTTTAGTAAAATCATTAATTAATGCAATTAAATGACCAAAAAAATAATTACTTTTTAACTAAAGAATATTTATTTTTTCTCGACATTCAAATGTTGCATTCTGATTTGAACTATAATTGAATTAGCATCTGACAAGTACATTTGACCAAGTTGAAGACTCAATCTAATTATGTGATCTCGTTAACTAAATTAGAATTGACCATGCGCGGGTTTGCAGAATGTAAAGTGTGGGGAGAAAGACAAGAGAGAAATTCGTCGTGTCAACTTGTACGGAAATTTTCCAGTGCTATCGTTTATGTCCTCTGTACTCCAATAGTGGCTGTAGTAATCGACGGAAGCTATATAGTGATTGTGCTACTAGTACTGCTGTGGCAGTGGTGCAGCCAAAGCTATCCTTTTATTTAAACCACCGTAGCGCTCTAACTGCATTGGGTCACAGAGGACGAAACACAGGATTCATCACTCGCGGGTTAGCTCTTGCAAGCGCAACGAATCATCTATTCACAGTGACACATTTATATCTCTCCTCATTTTCCATCCCTCTCTATCAACCCTTCGTGCGCTTCCAACCATACCCATTCTAACCTGAGTAATTGCGCTCATATCTTGGCACACCAACACAACCGGAAATCTCGTTAGTTTCATTTACAATTTATATCTACGAATACAAATTTTCAATGCCATTGCATCAATTGTTTACAATCATTTGATATTTATCCATTTAATTTATTTTTTATTTTTAATATATTATTTTTATTAAAAACTTTATGTAGTTTTATTCGGATATTTATATATATGTATATCTACATATATAGCCATAAGCAATTTTCAGTTTCTATTTTTACGTTGGATTTTATGATGAGTTATAAAACTCAATACTGAATAGCTTTTGGATGAAAATCTGTCTCATATAAAAACCTAAAAGGTTTAAATTTATTTTTTATTTTTAAACTTCTGTTAAAAAAAAAAAAAATTACGGCACTAAAACCTTCAAGTTATATATATATTATATTTATAAATAATCCGTCAAGTTTGAACTTTGCTCATGTGAAAAAGGTCTCACTTCAACCATCGAATTTATGAAAAGTTGTTAGACTTTTCCGTTGAATAAATAAGATTAATGTAATAAAATTATTTAAAAATACAAATTGGACAGTTTTTTGTTTTCAATGTCTATCTATGATTTTGTGGATATATTTGAAAAATTTATTTCTTATAAATTAATGGGTAATCGCTTCATTGAAATTATCAATACATTTATTCGTGGTACTGAAACACAACTGAAATCATAATATTTTAATTGATTTCATGTATTAAAGAAGTTTAGTTTATCTGTATTATTTTTATGTCGTAAATAAATCATAAGCATTTCTGATAATTGTCAAATATTATGCACTGTAAAAAAGTTTTGTTGTAAAAATGGTCCCTGAGAATTTCGCATGATGTCCTCGGTGTCAGTTGACGGTGTGAAATTTTTTAGGTGTGAAGCATCAAGCGATGTTCTTTTAACACGGTATGAGTGTTATCTTTCACACCATTTGGTATTATTAGCTCAAAGTTCATACATTGTCCGATCATATGATCTGTACTTTAAAAATGATCTAATAACTGTTTTTAAAATTAAAGTTGAACACGGAGAGAAAATTATGGGGATGGTTCCCATAATTTTATGAAATTCTTTACTATACTAGTATAGGAATTTCGACCATAAATTATGGGAATGCTACCCATACCATTATAGGAATGATCCCTATAATTATAGGAATAGTTCCTATAATTTATAGAAAGACTTCCTATAATATTATGGGAATCATTCCTATAATATAGGGGAGGGGGGGGGGCAAAAGGGAGTACCTATGGAAATACTAAGTTTTCGATGACTAAAATACGCCGAATCTTTTTGTTTTTGATAACATTCAAGGTAAATAGACAAAATTTTTAGCTGCCGTTATAAAATAAAATTTTCATTTTTGGCGGGCAAAATGGGGTACCCTTAAAAAAAGTTGAAAAAAAAAAATTCTGAAAATTGATCAAATTTCATTAAATTAATTTTTTTTTATGTAAAATACATAAAGAAAAATTACATTTTACAACATTGGTGGATACGAAGGCAGAAAAATTTTTTTTGTGGGGCAGAGAGGCCCCCCTCCAAAAAATGATCATTTTTTTTTTTTTTTTTTTTTAATTGAATTGTTATCAATTAAAAAATAAAATATTATTTCCGAATATTTTTAGTGGCCCAACTTGCCCCAACTATAGAAAATCAGTCGAAAAATGAATTAACATATTAATTTTTTTTTAATTTGACGATAAAAATATGAAAGAATCATTTTTCAGAACTTTGGGCTGGTCCATTTTGCCCCAGGTATTATAGGTAGGGCTAAAAATGCGGAAATATATTAAATTTTTTTTTAATTTGACGGTAAAAATTTGAAAGAATCATTTTTTCGATTTTTCGGCTGGCCCATTTTGCCCCAGGTGTCATGCGTAGGGCTTAAAATGCGCAAATACATCGGATATACAGTAATTAGACGAAAAAAAAAAAATTTTAATTAAAAATAAAAACTTGGAAAAGCAATTTTTATAATTATCTCGCCCAAATGAGAACTTATTTCTATTATTTTGTTCTTCATTGTGTAACTACACTGTAAAAAATCGACGGGGTAAGTCCAAGCGGTGTAGGTGTTCAAATCGGCGGTGTTAAATTTCAATATTGAAAGCGGTGTGAAAATAACGCCGCCGTCAGTGTAAATATTCTGTACCGGTGTTAAAAAAACTTCCCCGGTGTTGAAATAACACCGCCGCCGGTGTAGATATTCTTTACCGGTGTTAAAATATTTTATTTTGTGAATATTTTTACTTACTCGATCACTATACTTGTTAATAAATGATATTTTTTATTAATTTTCATAAAGAACTGACATTTTTTGTGTTTTATAATCTTTAAAGTTAATACTCCATGCGGACGCAGCTTACCCCGCTTTTACACCGGTATCATTCCGCTTTTACACCAGTTTAACACCGGTATTTTAACACCGCTGAATTACGCCTCCTACACCGGTGTAATTTCATTTTAACACTGGGCGGAGTTAAAATGAGTCCATTTTTAACACCGCTCTTTTTACAGTGTATCACAGTAATATTTACACCGTTGTTAGTGTAATTGTTCTAATTAACATGACCAAAAATTCAACACCATGTGTCGAAAATTTTCACATCAAATCATTAATACCACACCGCGGACTCAGAATTTTTTCCAGTGTGTGTTACTAATACTTTAATTATGGGTTCACTTATTAGTGATATTGTTATATTTGAAATTGTTGTCATTGCAATTAATAGTAATATTATCGTAAAGCTTCAAATTGAAGTTAATACCAGTCGGCTAATTTAAAATATGAATTTAATCGTTTTAGTAAAGTGTTTTATAAATTTACCAACCCATTATAAGATTATTTTTTTTTCTATGTGATTTTTTTTAAGTATTTTTGTTTAAGTATTAAAAAAGCTCCGCTTTTTTCCTCTTATGTTCCAATATAAACAAGCGACAATATTTGAAAAGAATAAAATATACAACTGAGATTGCTAGATTACAGTGTAGTGCATTGATCTCTACTCTTTATTTTACGCTTGAAGCTTTTAACGAAGAAAAACAGCTGGACGGAAATGTAGAAAAATCCGTAAGTTATATATTGACAATACCAATTTTTGTTTTTATTTATTATAAATAAATCATGTTTTTTATATAACTAAATCATTAAAATACATCATCTGTTTGGTTCAAACAAATATTAATTAACGGAAATAAACATTTTTTCAACGTATTTATTGCGCACTAAAATTTTTCCTCTCTTATCACTGATATTTGTTTTTCATTATAGAATTGATGTTTATATTTCAAACTAAACAAATATAGGGGAGGGGGGGGGCAAATGGGGGTACCTAAGGAAATACTAAGTTTTTGAGGACTAAAATACGCTAAATCTTTTTGTTTTTAATGATATTCAAGGTAAATAGACAAAATTTTTAGCTGCCGTTAAAAAATAAAATTTTTCCTTTTGGCGGGCAAAATGATGTACTCTTAAAAAAAGCTGAAAAAAAAAAAATTTCTGAAATTTAATCAAATTTCATTAAATTAAATTTTTTATATGTAATATACCTCAAGAAAAATTACATGTCACATCATCCGTGGATATGAAGGCAGAAAAAAATTTTTGGTAATTGTTTGGAGGTGGGGTCGACAGGTATTTCGACAAGCAAAAATCCAAAACCTGGCAAATGGCTTAGGGACCACGTTTAATCCCAAGCATTTGTCGGTGGATTGAAGTTGTTTCAGCTTAAATGGATGTTATATAAGCTTTGATACACACTTGGTATATAATTAAGGTATGAATTATGCTTAATTTCGAATCTATCTTTGAGATTTTTCAGTTCCGTGCTACACTGCACTATTTGACATATTTTTCTTTTCATTCTATGTATTGAATCTTAAGTCAACCACTAAAACTTAAGGTATATGCCTATTTGCCATAATGTTTGTAGTTTCGTCCTA
This sequence comes from Microplitis deprimator, assembly GCA_964016945.1. Taxonomy (NCBI): domain Eukaryota; kingdom Metazoa; phylum Arthropoda; class Insecta; order Hymenoptera; family Braconidae; genus Microplitis; species Microplitis deprimator. The sequence goes on along the minus strand of OZ024714.1, from coordinate 10,395,945 downwards.
AGTACGTTAACGGACTCGTCAGTAAGGCTATGTTAACGCACTCTTGCCTTAGACTACATCTCTTACTAGTACGGGCCGGCGTAAAACAGTGTTGTGGGTTTCTGCCAGACACTATACTAGCGAGGGAAGGCAGATACCATCCAAACTACTTGCAACAAAATGTTATGTGAGCTGTTGTACACATTAAAATACTGAAATAACAAAAATATGCTGATTTTCACTATTACAAGAGTTCAAAAATTATTTGTAACTCTTAGATCGACCTTTCTATCACCACCGTCCATCTTACGGTATTATATAAAATTACTTATATTTATTAGAAAAATTTATTTTTGAAAATTCACATGATTTTGTGTTATTTTTGACATTTTTTCACACTTCAATTGCAAGGTTCAGATAGATATCTGGTGTTAGAGACATAAACTCATACAGAAAATTTAATCCGCCGTGTAGCTGAACACGTGGAAAAAGTTTAATTATGGATCTTTAAGGTGTAAGCACTTGGAATTCTGAAAAATGTGGTTGACCCTGATTCCAAACAATTACCAAATTTTTTTGTGGGACCGAGAGGCCCCCCTTCAAAAAATGATAAATTTTTTTTTTTTATTTTTAAATTGTTTTCATCATTAAGAATGTATTTCTTTCTCTCGACAACTATTTTTGGTTTTAAAATACTCAAAAAAAATTTTTTTAGGTGTAATAAATCGTTCCCCTTTGATTAACTTAATTACTAATTTTTATTTAATAAAAATAAAAATTTTATATTTTTTATTTGTCATTATTTTGAACCCAAAAAACGTGTTTATTGATTTTTTAGATTACAGATTATTTTGCATTATTTAAAAAATTTTATCAATTGAAAAGTAAAATATTATTTTCGAATATTTTTAGTGGCCAAATTTGCTCCAGCTGTAGAAAATCAGCCGAAAAATGGATTAATAAATTAAATTTTTTTTTAATTTGACGATAAAAATATGAAAGAATGTTTTTTTCATGATTTTCGGCTGGCCCATTTTGCCCCAGGTGTTGTGAGTAGCGCTAAAAATGCGGAAATATATTAATTTTTTTTTAATTTGACTTAAAAAGTTGAAAAAATCATTATTTCATCATTTTCGGCTGCTCCATTTCGCCCCAGGTGTCATGCGTAGGGTAAAAAATGCGCAAATATATCAGTTCTATAGTAATTGGACGAAAAAAAAAAAATTTTTTTTTTATAAAATTTTGGGGGTACCCCGTTTTGCCTGCCCTACCCCTTCCCCTATATATTTACACATGATACTGAAGTTAGCCGACGTTTAATAATTTTTGAATTTGTTTATCAAAACGATAATTTATAACAAAAAATATTTGGAAAAATTGCACCTATAGTTTTTCAAATTTTCTATACGTGCATTTTTTAGTTTTTTTTTTTTTTTTTTGTAATTGATTTGTTGAAAAAAGAAAAATCCGAAAATTTTTAATTGTCTGTTAATTTCAGGATCATTATTTACACACTAACTCTCACGAAATAAAATATCCTATGTATTTCTCCAAGGGGCTCTTTAATTACGCGAAGTAATTTTTTTTTTAACTCTATACTGTAAAAAAAAAAACGCTGTAAGTCCACTTTATCCCCGCGCTAAGGCTATCAGTGTCATAAATTTCACCCCAAAAACGCTGTTAAAATAATATTGGAAGCGGTGTTAAAAATTTTCCCGGTGTGAAGCGGTATTAAAAAAGATAGTTTTATTTTTTAAGTATTAGAAGTGGAATTTTACTTTAAATACAAGAAAAAATTTTTTTGTATCAAAATTTAATGATACGACAGATTTAATAATTTATGGAGAAATCCAAAGAATATTTGACCACAATTAAATGTTAATGTTATTGTGTAACATATGGAGAACAGATTTTTATGATTCAAGTATCTTTGGAAACTTAATCAGCGATAAAAGTAAAATAAAATTATCAATGACTAATCTATGATCTTTAAATCAGTTAATACTTCATGAAAAGCAGTACAGTTATAATAAAAATAATGATTACACTATTTCTAAATATTTAATTTGATAAGTGATCAAAAATTAATGCAATTTGTTCAGTTTGATAAAAGTGACATTGCTTATTTTATAGGTACACTGTAAAAAATCCGGAGTAATTACGGATTTTATTCAAATCTGAATTCACTCCGTCACTTGGAGTTTCAGAGTTTAAAAAAAAAATCACTACACAGAAAATTATATAATAGAAACTACTATCTAATTATGGTAAAATTTCTACCATTAATCCGATAGTAGTAAATATTATCTAGATGATTGTATAAATCATCTAGATTGTAATATTCACCATATTTTTAATAATTGTTACAATCCTGTATGTTAACTAAAGTTAATTATTATAATTATTCTAAATAGTTACATTTATAATCCAGATAGTAACAGTTACCACCAGAAATTATAATTGTTACCATTTTGATAGTAACTGTTACGAAATTTATTGCAGAAGTAAATATTTTCATTCTGATAGTATCTGTTATCATCCTGATGATAACTGTAACCATCCTGATAGTAACTGTTATCATCTTGATAGTAAATATTACCATCCTGATAGTAATTGTTACGAAATTTATTGTAGAAATTATCATCCAATAATTATTAATTCTAATAAAAAAAATTACAACACTAACTATTTTCGCATTCAAAAACGCTCTAATTATTCTAGATGATTGGAATTAAAAATTTAGCATAATAAACACAATTACTTAATTTTCTGAGTGTACGCATACGGAGTAAATAGGGAGTTTTTCTTTCAGCGGAGTGATTTTGGAATGGTCTGGAAATTGGTCAAAAACTCCTTTTTTTAGTCAATTTCACTTCGATGGAATTAAATAAATAAATAGTCATCACTTTCGTAATAACTTTTTTTTCATCTCAATAAACGATAATTTCGTCATTTTTAAAAAATATTATTATGATTATTAGTTTTCTTTTGTTTTGTAGATCTTAAACTACGTATACTTACACCCTCATACTTCAACTGGAATTAATTTACTCCGCATGTACACTGCTTAACACCGGTAAATAGCACCGCTACTCCACTGTAGTATATTATATAACACCGCTTTTTTTTTACAGTGTAGAACTCAGAGTTTTGCTTGAATTCAGAATATTACTTTACTTCTTATTTTCTATAGAATATCAAGAGATAATGAAAAACAATTCAAGTATTAAAAACGAATAATAAAACATATTTACAAATTAAAACGAAATAATCTTGGTCAAATTCTCATAAATTTATATCTAGCAGTACATTATTAAAATGACAATTTAACATAAAGTGTTGTGGGAATTGGTGTAAGTGGTTATTACTTAAGCTTCGTGGATTCAAAATAGCGTCTCTTGAGAGCCATACTTGGAGACTTGTAATTATAAGACTGATTGTGAGCCTATATTCCACATGCAGTCGAAATGAATTTATTCATACATATATCTACATAAATACATACTGACATATAAATGTGTTCTTATGATTCTTTAACTAATAAATTACACACAATGACTTCTAGTTTCTAGATTCATTGGTAAAATTTAATTATCCTATTAAGTCTGCAAACGAGAAAATATAATTATTATAATAATTTATTTTAGTATATAAACGAAAAGGCTTTTACTATACAATAAAATATTATAAAGGAAAAAAAATTTTTTGTTCTCTTTAAAAAAGAATAATGTCATGACAAGTATGCAATAACGGTTCTAGTGGTATTCTCATAACGTCATAGTAAACTAACATACTACTACTCATCTCAACATGTAGTCAACTCTTTTAAGCTTTGATGTAAGTCAACATACATGTACATCCACACACATATGCATATAAATACATATACATAAGAATACATACTTTACATGGAATAATAGAAAAAAAATATAAAATAAATAAAAAAAAAAACACGAAATAAAATGACATAGACATTACCTTGGAAATATAAACGTATACCGTATGACATGTTCTTTATGATGAGTTGAGTACACTGAAGAAATAGGGAAGATATATCAAAAGCAACCGTGAAATAAAGCTGAGATAGAGAATAAAATAGAATAGTGAATAAGGTTAAAGTTGTTTTAGACAGAGGCTTATAGAGGATAACAAAAAGTATGGGATTTCGAATATTCCCATCATCATCATTTCACACTTCCTTATTTTGTCATAAAGGATATTTTACCCCTTAATAAAAAGCTCTGTCGTTGACATGCTTGAGGAATATAAGGGGTGATACTATGTGAAGATGGATGAATAAGGCTTGTATGTGATGAGTTCAATAGTATATGTTATATATATTTCCGTTACTACTATCCTATTATTATCTCTTATTAATTAACTATATTTTTCAATTTATTTAAATATTTGTTTTATCACGTAAACGAGGAAAATATATAATTTTTATACTGTCTATCTAAATTTAATTTAATTTTAAATTCAATTGACACTCAACATTGTATTGATATTGAGTGATTTAATTCCGAAGTAAGACATTTTTATTAAAAAACCTGAAAGAGTATGTACATAAAGAAAGTCGTGAAGGGAGTGATGAATTGCAAAGAATAAAAATAAGAAATAAGGGAGAAAATAATAGAAGATGAGAACAAAAGTAAACTTTAACTTAACATATTTGCTGGAAAGTTCATCTCTTCCGGTTTCCAGGCAAACAGAAAGCTCTGGGATTTACTTGGCTATCCATTCAGCTAAACATAGCATATAAGAAAGGTCAGTCTACTCGCGGTCGTCGGACTAGAATTACTAAGAGAAACGAAAAATCAATATTCTCACATTTGCTTTGTCAGGTTTTATGACGAATCAATTTTTATAACTCTATTTGGTTCGTTTACAATTTATCAATCATCATCAATTTTTGATACTTTTTGACTTATTTTTATGAGTAATTTTATTAGATACTCGTGTATTTCATGGTAAATTGTGTCGCATTTTGCAGCAAATTTGGTTTTTTAGATTGACAATTTAAAAACTTTAAGTATAGCACTCGATTAAAATTTTAAAAAGTCGCTCTTTTTATATTCAGTTTGTAATATCTGAGACGAAATGGACCATTGTTGAAAAACAAAATTTGAATAGTGACCCATTTTTCCTCAGAGTAAGCTTTTATAAGATTTTAATAAATTATTTTAGCTGGCAAACACAAAGAAACAGTTTTTTTTATTAAAAATCTTAAATTACCTATAGGTGTATACACTGTTTGGGCTGATCAAATTGGCGCATCTTTTTTCAAAATTAGTAACTACCCTTGTAGGAAAAAAAATATTGAAAACGGGGCCGGTCTTGGCACAATACTAGGCTACCTAGACTCGGCCTCCAAAGATCGGTCCGACATCCGACCAACGCTTAAGTGACAAGCTTTGGTTTGCCAGTCTTGGGACACGGTTCAGCCAATACTCAAGTGACAAGCCTTGGCTTGCCAGTCTTGGGACAAGGTTCAGCCAATACTTAATTGACAAGCCTTGGCTCGCCAGTCTTGGGACAAGGTTCAGCCAATAGTCAATTGACAAGCCTTGGTTTGCCAATCTTGGGACAAGGTTCAGCCAATAGTCAATTGACAAGCCTTGGTTTGCCAGTCTTGGGACAAGGTTCAGCCAATAGTCAATTGACAAGCCTTGGTTTGCCAGTCTAAATAACAAATGGAACCTAAAAACCTCGGGCTTCTATGTACAGCGTAACAGCCTAGTGGATCAGATACTTGCCTAGCAGCCATGAAGGACCAGGTTCGAGACCCAGAAAATGCATAAAAAATTAGTTTCATCGATCTACCCAATTTCTCTATTGTACAAATTTATTTCAATATGTTACCATCACGCACATGTCTACTAATTTTTTTTTTTCTTTTTATATTTATTTTTAATAAGCGTAGGTGATCATTTAGCTACAGTCTTGGCACAATACTGGCTCTTGATATTGGGCCAATACATAGATGCAGTCTTGGCACAATACTGTCACTCAAGCTTGGCTCGGTGTTATCATTTCAATGCTTAGACAGACTTGAACCAAGCTTGGATTTCAAGCTTTTCCCAGAGTTAATAAATCTTTCGCCAAGCTTCGGCCAAGCTTGGGCCTATCGTTTTTTCCTTTAAGGGTAAGCATTTTAGGTAGATTTTTTAAAAAATCTAACTATTGTATTTGTCCTCATGGTTGATTTTTCAAGGAATTTCGTCATAAACTATCATAATTAGTTGAGTAGAGTTCAAAAATACCATTCGTTAAAAAATTTATATATGTATGCATATATGTATACATATATATATATGTATACATATATATATATATATATATGTATATATATATATATATATATATGGGATAGAACCGACTTTTGAGGACACGATTGCGTCTACGATTCTTATCCAAACTTAATGAAATTTTCTACACTTATTCTATGTGTGATTACCACAGTTAAGTTCGAAGGTGGGCTGAATCGGTCGATTAGTTTAGAAGTTTGCTGTTTGAAATTTTAACGATTTTTCGAAAAAATAAATTTTTAATCACTTTCAAGTCAATGTAACTTTAAAACTAAAACTCATAGATAATTTCTGTAAAAAGTATTTTAAATCTTAACTAATTAGCTTTAATTTATGACCTTAAACTTTATATTTTGACCATTTCTTCTAATAATTTGTTAGCCTTGAAAATTTTAATGAAATCAAAAAATGTTGAAAATATGGTTTTCATTCCACATAACTTATGCTTGTCCTATTATAATCCAGTTTTGTCAGTTGTATTTTATTGTGCACAAAAAAACCTGTAAATTTCACTGCTATTTTATATTTTGGAAGTATTTCTTTGATTACTTATGATGTATCAAATGTACCTTTACTCCCTATGATTATCACTGGACTTGTCATTACGATAGCACCCACAGTTATTATTAGATCTTAATGAAATTTTTTACACTTATTCTATATGCAATGACCTTAATCAAGTTCGAAGATGGGCTGAATCATTTGAATACTTTTGATATTATGGCTGTTTGAAATTTTCATGATTTTTCGTAAAAATCAGTTTTTAATCACTGCTAAAGCTTATATAACTTCAAAACTAATATTTATAGACAATTTTCGTAAAAAGTATCTGAAAGCTTGTCTAATAATCTTATATTTATAACCTTAAGCTTTATGTTTTGACCATTTCTTCCAATAATTCGATAGCCTTGAAAATTTTAATGGAATCAAAAAATGTTAAAAATACGGTGTTCATTCCACACAACTTATGCATTTCTCATTATAATCCAGTTTTATCAGTTGTATCTTATTGTAAACAAAATAATCTGTAAATTTCACAGCTATTATATATTTTAAAAGTATTTCTTTTATTATTTATGATGTTTCAATCGTACCTGTATGTCCTATAATTATAACTGGTCTTGCCATCGTAATAGCGATTACAATTATGATTTCATACTAATCAAATTTTCTATACTTTGTTTACGTAAAGGTTAGTTTGGTACATTACCTATATAATTTTATGTCAAATCAACTATCTGAAGTTCTCTGTCGAAAATAGTCGTTGTTTTTTTTACCCTCACCCTTAGAAAACGAGCCTAATTTCATATCATGACTATACACTAACATGTGTCACAAGATACGTATGTATGAAACTTTTTATATAGATTAATTGGAAAATCTACATTCCATTTCGGCTGCCGAATGGCCTTTTTTTTTTAAATTAAAAACGTTTTTTTTTTTATCGAAAAAAAATTGTATCTCATTTTACCACGGTCTTACGTATAGTCGTGTCGGAAGAAATCTTTTGTTTTTTCACTTCTATAAACTAAAAATGGGTTTTTTTATATGAAAAAAAAAAAAAAAAAAAAAAAAAAAAAACCGGGGTGAAAACAATAACTTTCCGAATTTTTCGAAAGTCGTCGATTTTCATTGTAGAAAGTTATAAAAAAAAAAAGTTCTGTTAAAATATAAGCCCTAAATTCAAAGTTTTTTAAAGCATGGCTTTAAAGGGCATAAAAATTCTTTACATGACAAGTACTTTGTCAATTTGTTCAAAATGATAATTTTAAGTTGGAGGCTTTCAAAGAAAGATTTTTTCATGTGCTCTACGTATATAAAATTCTGAGCGGCCCATTGAAATTAGAATTATGGACTGCAATATATTTTGGGATTTATTTTTATTTTAAGTATATACTCAATAATTTTGAAAAATGACAAAAAAAAAATAAAAAATGCATTGCTGTAAAATAAGCGTTGTGTCATAAAAATAAAAATAAATAAAATTTTAAATAAATTACTTATCGTTACCTTTTATTTAAAATAATAACAGTGGTAATAAAACGAGTTGAATTTCAATACTTTAAAATATTGACTACTTTTATCTTGGATAGAAAATATATTATCGTTTTATATTTTTTTTATTCTTCCAGAGTATCGTATAAAAATAAAAAAGTAAAAAATAATTTCTCAGCAGCATCTTGAGAATAATTAATGAATTAGAAATAACTGCAATAATATAATTACTTTCAATGTAATTAATTATTAGCGTAAATAGTATTATAAAAAAATAAAAATCGATAGATTTTTAAATAGAAGGAAGACGCATTTAAATTAATTAAAGATATATATTTAAAGTACTTTTCTTATCCATTGGTTTGAGTAATAAAAAAGAAGTAATGTTAAATTAAGAAAATTTTTATTGACAGTAAAATGATAAAAGTACTTGAACAATGAGGCAATTGAACTCTCCTGAAAAGCTTTATAAAGTAAAGCCAATTTTTTTCCTTATAAAGAAAAGTCACGATTGTAGAATCCGATAAAATTCGTAGAAAATCACATTTGAGCTGCTTTCATATCCGCTTTCTCGTTTTCTTAAGAAGACAAAGCGACTGGCTTGGAATGATATCGCACTATGGTAAGGATAAGAAAGACTACGTAAGTATAAAAAATAAAAAGATAAAAAAATACAAAAAAAAAATAACGGATTATACATATACATAGTATATATATACACAGTATATATATACATAAATAGAAAAGCAATGACGTCTTTCGAACAATACTATGTCAATGTAGCTTTTATAATGGCGTTGTAAGTAGATTACGAATCATCAAAAATAGTAGAAAGCACGTGAGTTGAGCCAATTTCTGTAATTCACCATATTAAATATACAAGTACGATGATAGTAACGAAAAGATAAAAGAAAAAAAAATATAGAGTTGTGTATGGAGTTAAGCTTGAGAGTTAAGCTTGAGCTTCAGTGGAAATGGAGAAAAAAGTTTGTAAAAAATAGTAGGTTGCTTTCAACGAATGGATCGGAATCCAACACAAGGCTACTATCACAAACGACTGAGTATTCTACTGGTAATTCTGATGTATTGACAGGGATTAGAAAAGGGACGAGCTGGTATCTCGTGTCGAGAGCACACTGAATTTTTTCTACTTTCTCTCGTACTCACTCACCTTAATCATTATCCTTTTTCACTAAACATTATTGTGCAATGTCGTGGTGCCAATTGCACTATTCCATGATTCAAGTATAAATAACCTTCATTTATTTTTATTCTGTTCAATTTTATATAAAGTAAAATAATAATATGATACTTAATAACTTTTTCGAGGTGATCCATTTTAATCCGAAAATTTTTTTTTTTACTTAAAACCTATCGAATAAATTACGGGAAATTTTTTTTTCTCAATCAAATGTGATAAAATTTGATGGACGGTTTCTTTATAAACTAATAATATCCTGATGTGATCCATCTTAGTTCAGTTTCCTCTATAATATACAGAGATAAATTTAACAGAATGACTTTCATATTTTATGGGTTCATTCTTATGATTTATAAGAACAGAATTTTGAAAATATTCATTATATTTATAGGTATGAAAATCAAACCTATAAAAATGTATGCCATTTATATAAAATATGAAAATTATTTACATTGAGAAGAAATAATTAAGGTAATGAGATTTCGATCAATTACTCATGAATAATTAATGAAAATAAAAAAAAAAAAGAGAAAGAGAAATGCCAAATTAGAAATTATACAGAGACGTCTGACGTTTTTGGTCACTATATTTTTGGTAAAAGTTCAGATTATAGTGGGATACCAGTTTTGAGACAAAGAAAAATTGACTTTTGTATAAAAACACTTGGTTAATGTTTGTAGAAAAAGGTGGGGCAATTTGATCTGCATGAATATCACGACCAATTTATAATTTACAATAAAAAAAAATTTATTTTTACTTATTCGTTATCTGCACTATTTCATTAAGAACGAGAAAAAACTTACTCTGAATTAAAATGGGCCATAATGGTAAAAAAAAGTCTGAAAAAACGGTTGACCCTGCGGGCCAGCCCTAAAACTTCCCGCTGTTTTCGAGCTCTTCGAATCAAACATTATCGTGAATACACATGTAAGCTTTTCGAGCTCAAAAATCCTCTTTACCGCATCGGGATAATTTGGTATAATTTATTAAACATTTTTGAAATTCTTTCATAAACAATATCGATTTAATTTTGGAATTGAAATTCAATGCAAATTTTTGTGTTGAAAAATAGCATAAATATTGTGTGGACCTTTTTTAAAACACAGATTGTGCAGATTTTAACACAATATTTTTCACTGTGAAGATTTATAAATACTCGAATGATTAAAATGTTAATTTGGGTTACTTACAATTATTTGCCGCTCAAAAAGTAACTAGTACATACTCAAAATCTTCAATAAGAATTATGAGGTCTAAATGCGAATAATTTATCGATTTTAAATTATAACTAAGACCTCAAAATCCTCAACGAATGAAAAGTTATATTTCGGATCTTGCAAAATTTTAGATAGAAAAGGGAGGGGAGAGAATACGTCAAATAAGACTTTTGAGGTTCAAATGTGGATAAAATTATTCCTGTATGTTTTGAGTATTTTGAGGCTCTAATCCAGATTATGTTATTCTAGTTTGGTCCTCAAAGTGGTAAAATTGGTCGTAACTACTACTTTGAGGACTAAACTAGGGTAACTTTCTATACTGTTGTCAATGTTTAAATTCTAAATTGATCCTCAAAAACCTCATTGAGAACTTTCGGACTTAAATCCGAATTTGTTTCTTGACTCCGGTACCATTTGTGAACACTTAATACTTTATGTAAAAATTTTTGTGTCTAAGCGGACTCTAGAGTGGCTACGAAAGTTAACTTAATTTTACATAATTAATAGTATATAAGGAACTATTTAAAATGTTTAACAGTATGAAAAAATTACATTAAAACTTATGAGTATCTAGATAAATTAATATTGATGTTTGTAATTTTTTATGTATTCAAAATTTAATGAAGTATATTAGGTGATCTTTAGATGCAACTCCGGGAGAATACTAAAGGTCATCGGAATAAATAAGATTATTTCAGAAAAACCAGAAATTGTATTACTTAATATTCCTGTTAACAAATATTTTTTGTTAAAAAAGTTCATATTTTGATAATTATATAAAATGTGTATATATTTTTATCTCAAGAAATAATCGACGTGACACTGAAAATTCTATTTTAAATTTGAGTTAAATTATACATGAATCCATTTGAAGCCACAGAAATAAATATCAATTTCATTGTTAAGAAATTCTGCTACTTCATAATAAATAATTAATTTAAAATACTAGTTCAAAATATCAAGTATGTATATTCTAAATTATATTATTTTTATTAGCACATGTATTATGTAGGTTTAGCTCCTTTCACTGAAAGATAGTAAAGCAATAAATCCTAACAAATAAAAATGATTCCATGAGTAAAATAGAAACAATATACTTCTTCTACTTTTTGACCTATACATTTACAAACTAAAGTTCACATTATGTAAGAATCAAAAACATTTTGAAGAAATGGTTTAAAGCTACAACTTTTTGTTGACCACACAGCGAAAAATTTGTTCACACGAAACTATACTCAACTTCCAAGAGTTTGTAAGAGTGCAAGTGAAACGCTAAAAATATCACGATTAACGGAAACTTGGAATTACGTTTTTTTTTTTTTTTATTTTATTCCATCACACCTTCCCTAACCGAAGATAGAACCTTTGAATTTTTAACAATTTGGAGATTCAATAATTATTTTCAAATCAAATTTCGTTTTCAGAATGGCCGGCTTTGATTATAAATTTATTACGTTTACAATTATTATTAAGCAATTTCAGTTTACTTGAAAATGCACTGTAAAAAATTTTTGGTGTGAAAATGGCCCCGAGGACTTTACACGATTAACTCGGTGTAAATTGATGGTGTGAAATGTTTTTGATGTCAAATATTAAACGGTGTACTCTTAACACGGTCTTATAAGTATTGTTATTATTGTTATTGCTAAAGCATAAATTCAGAGAACTAATGTTCAATAGTTAGCATAATGAAACAAAAACTGTTAGTAATGTATAGTTGATACTACACAAAAAAAAATTCTCAACTAAAGATAAATATTCTTGATTCGAGAAATTTTTTTTTTAAAATCTCAATTTTCTCGAATAAAGTAGAGACCTATTCTGACCAAGACAAATTCTCTTGACTCAAGAAAATCTTTAAGTAGTTCCCGAAAACGTTCGTCTCCAAAATATTTTCTTGACTCAAAATAACTTTTTTTTCTGTGTACTATTTTCAAATAGTTTCTAGAACTAAGATATAGTTAAAATAACTATAAACATTGGTTAAGATTATTATACTGTTATACTCATCCCTTAATAGTTACCACTACCATGCACTTTTCTATCAGTGTATAAAAAAATTTAGTTAATAATTTTTGAAGTTGGAGTTAAATTAATTCATTTTAGTAATAAAAACAGTTATAGGGTAATTTTTGACTACAGATTATATGATCAGACAATGTTTGAGTTTTGAGCTAACAACACCAAATGGTGAGAAAGATAATACTCACGCCGTGTTAAAAGTACAACGCTTGATGTTTAACACTGAAAAAATTTTACACTAATGTTTCACATCTAAGATAGTGTGTAAAGACCTTGGGAACCATTTTCACATCAAAAATTTTTTCAGTGTATTCAGAGGAAGATAGTGCATTCGATTGTAATCTTATATTTGTATATTCCATATTTTTATCTAATATAGTAGGTTACACTTCTGTCCTACAAAATAATTTTTCGGTAATAATTTTCATAAATTATTCTCCTTATCTACGAATTAAAAATATTGCGTTGAATTCAGATAAGCCAGCTCATATTTTAATTAAAACTTTTTAGATAAATTTCTTCAACTTTTATATAAACTAGTTTGTATTTAATGTGTCCTTTGTTTCTACAAAATTAATTTATAATTTTAATTAATGAAAAGGATGTCACAAATGTTTTGTGAAACGAATGAATCACTCTTAATGTATTAATTATGTAAATAACAAAATTTGAAGAAAAACTAGAAGGAATAGATTGAGAGAGTGATTGAAACAGATGGAGAATAATAATAAAAAAAAAAAGCAATTGAAATATTCCTCCTTAAGTGCTAACGTAACTTCTTCAATAACTTAAAAAAAAAAAGTTTTGGTGAATTTAAAGAATAAAAAATAATAAAATTCCATCGCTTCCTGTGTTAAACGATTTTCCACTTGCTTCTCACGACCAATATTCTCTCCTTCTCTCAGTTAAGTTAGAATTGGAAGCTACAGTAATCTCCGCTGCGGTATTGGTTCGTACAAAATACGGAAGGTAACTTCTTGTTTGCTTACCCTCGACCGCAGGGTCTAAAGGTCAATAGCTTTTTTTTTACACTATTTTATTTTTTTTGTTCAATGCATGCCAGGAACACTCAAATCTTTTTTATTTCAGTAGGGTTTTTTTTTTTCAGTTAACAAAACAAGTTAACTAGCTGTACGACAGCAACAACATGGGGCTAGTTATGGAACAACTTCTACCCATACATTTATATAGAGGTAAAAACAATTGACAGAATTAATCTTGTTGAAACTAGAACAACATATTATTCGATAAAACTGTTAATACTGCAGTAGAGGTGTACCAATTCTCCCTCAAAATATAGTGCACTCACTAGCAAATAGATGATCTAGTTCCATACAGAATTGAACAAGGCTTTTGCCTACACAGCTATCCACACATGTTAGTACGTTTAATAATACGCAGACCTTTGAAATACGATGCATTGTCAAGCCAATACAATGAAGTTCTCACATTCAACGCATTTGCTGATGCTGATTCAATACCTGTCGAACGTTTTATTTGCTGCAGAAAAGGCCCTAAAACCTACGTATACATATTAAACGCATTTTTTTCGTTATCTATTGATGTTAATTTTTTTTTTTTTTTTTTTTTTTTTTTTTTTTTTTTTTTGAAGAAACAAGTATTTTTATCATCTTGTTATTAAAATTTCGCAACAGAATAATTTTTTTATGTGTGTTTAAAAAATTTATTTTCACCGTTTGTTGTGTGTTAACACAATTCGATTATTTTGTTTCAATATTTCAATCGATTTATTTTTTACCATAAGAAAAATATATTACCTAATAAAACATTTACATTTTATTAATATTACTTTCGGCTCAATACAAAACTTACGTTAATTTGTAACGAAGTCAAGTAACACGTGAAGAGTGTTGAATTTAAACTTATTGCGTGTGAAAAATATTTTCTTTATCTTCTAACATTAATTAATCCTGAATATTATTGTAGAAAAAGTGTAATATTTGGAATGCTATAAAAATCAATAATTTCCTGAATAATAACAACGAGATAACGCGTTGCAGGTGTCCTAAGAGTGTATATATAGATAGTTATGCGTCCATATGGTACCCAGAAACCATAAGGGCATATGAAAAAATTTTTTTTTTAAATCGATGTATTTTCCATCCATAAATATGAAAATAACAACATTTCTATTTCTTTTTTTTTTTATTTCTATACTTCTAAATAAAAAATTCAATGATAAATGAGTAAAAATTTGTATACGTCTTTATAATTCTTTAATGGTATATCTTTTGTTAGAATACACCCCTATGACACCTGTAACAACATATGATCTACTTTAGTTAGAAGAAATTACGCTTAATTTTTATTTTAAAAGCCGGTTGTTTAAAGGCGTAACCTAACTTCTTAAACTTATATACTGATCATAATTGCTCATTAATAACGTCGTAAAGTTTATCTCACGTGTAATGTTCTCTATGTATATATCTATATACATATAAAGATGGTTTAACATTGTTTTAGTAGTTAACGAGGGAAAACTTCTTGTCCTTGATCATGAAAACCACACTTATCACGGAAAAAAAAATTTAGGTAACGTTGGGACAACTCGATATTCTTGAGAATTGTAGGGGAAGGGGGAAAAATGGGTCTCTCAAAATTTTTGTTCAGTTTAAATGATTTATGAACAAAGAACCCTTGCAAAGTGTTTGTGATTGTGGTTTACTTTTAACACGTCTAAATAGAAAAATTTTCGGAGCTTAAATTTGAAAATTAATTATTTTTTTCAAAGCTTAAACATAATCTAGAAGTTGAACCGAGACCATGTCAACGGCGCGCCGAGTGGTCTTTCACGCTGAAAAAACAATTTCTTTATATTAAATATATTGATGGAGTTGATACTTTTTAATAAAATCTTATTTATATTGAAGATATATAATTGATAATAAATATATATAGTCATAATTTGAACAGTGACAAAATTTTTGAGTATTTAATACAAATAGATCATATACTTGAGTAATCTATTCTATTCAATTAAATATCACTTAATATTGAATAGATATTTTGGTTACTTTCAATTAGAACTTCTATTCTATTTAAACCAATGTTTCTTAATAATAAAGCTACTTGAATTTCCCGCAAATATAACATCTCAATAGTTAAGATATCATACTTATTATTGAGATATGCCAAGGGCGCTCACACGCGCTAGTGGAAAATAATGAAATTAAAACAGAAAGAAACTGCCCACCTGTCTAAAAGGTCGGGTAAATCAGCATCCATTTTTATTAATCGGTGTCAGTGCGATAATCATTTATAATTGTATTCTATAGTGTTGTCAGTTAAATAAAAAATACTAAAAGTGATGATAAATGCTAAATGATTTCAAAAAGAGAATTAGAGTGAATAAAATACTAATGTGAAATTAAATAATAATTAAAAAACTATAATTGTTACTTTTAATTTCACTATATAATTTTATAATTCATATTATATTCATTTTTATAATTATTTTGCATTAATTAATGTTTTTTATATAATTTTATTAAAATTATAATAATAAAAAAATAAAGTAAATGTGACAGTTTTATTATTAATTAAAATACATTCACTTTTCTCAAATAGTTTTACGATTAATTGAAGATTTTTTATTTTTGATTTAATCCAATATATTTTCAAAGGAACTATTTGAATAATTAATTTAAATGTAGACTTCTTTAATAAAAACACCATATTATTTAATTTAAGAAATCTACTTCTTCATTCAAATATTGAATGATTCCGCGACTAGTTTGCCGGGAATGAGTTATAACTATTTTAAAATAAAAAAGAACAAAATATTTCAGTATTAAAATTTGCTGATTGCAAATTGATTTATTTTATCCGAGAGCCAAGCTGCTACTCGGGGAAGATGCTAGTTACAAACTGATAATAATGAAACTTAAAAATAATTTCTTAGAGTTAACAAAATTTACAAAATGCTTAAGGCCCAAGGGAGTGGGAGTAAGAAAACGAGAAAACGGGAAAGCGAGAGTTGCGATTGGAGGCTACGGGCATTGGGTGGAGACGGAAAACGTGGAAAAGGGGCTGGTCCAGCATGGGAACGTGGTAAGCGGAAGGGGCATGATGAGACCGGTCAAGAAGGACGAGGACGTGGGTTCATGTGTCTAGACGAATTTTATTGCAGGGATTGAAAAATGTTAAAAATATGAAATAGAGTGGTTGTAAATCAGGAGATTGGGAAATTTTACAAATTTAAAATTTAAACTTAATCCCTAGACAATAAGGCTACTTCGAGTACTGCATTTAAACAGTAAATATTTGGACAAACAAAATAAAAATAAAATTTATGATTTGAGCCTAAACAGATGTGTTTTAGTACAAGATAAAAAAGTTTAAAAATATAATATTCCGTCTTAAAAATAACTCGAAGAAAATATTTTAAAATAATAAAATTGTTGAATAAAAATAATTGTGCAAAATAAAATTTTATAATTAAAATCTAAGATCGCGACGGAACAAATATCAATATCTTAACTATTAATATATGTAGAGTTGCGCTAACAGTGAAGCGTATTGATAATTAATAAGTTAGTGCTAGGCTCAAATACTAGTATCTTAACTATTAATATATGTAGAGTTGTGCCAAGAATATTAGATTATTTAAAATAAATATATTGTTTATTCATAATGAACAGAAATCTAACTCTCCGTAATTAACTCTACCATTTATTTGTATCAAAGAAAATGTCTTAACTATAAATATACCGTTTTTTCAGTGGCAGTTAAGCTATCCGAGCTTATGCCATAGTCCGTTCAATGTATCAGCCCGGGAAAAAATGATCAGACCTGACCATGCCTGTTCATGTATGATCAGGCCTGAAGTTAGACATGATCAGGCTTGATCATACCTGTCCATGCCTGTTCATGTCTGAAGTGTTAAATACACTCAGGTCTGATCATACCTGATCATGCCTGTTCATGTCTGAAGCGTTAAATACGCTCAGGCCTGACTATACCTGTTCATGCCTGATCCAGCCTGATATATGAGCTTAAATTAAAAACCTTAGTTATAATTAAATATTACTAACTTAGTTATAATTATATATAGCTAACGTAGTTATAATTATATGTAACTTATATATAATTTCATATAACTATAAATCATTAATTAATAAATTAGATGTCAAATTTTGTTGACTAAAAATCTATCATGTATATGATATAAAATTTTGTTGACCAAGAAATCTATCACGTATAAGATTTTTATTACTTGAGGTTCATACAAACCTTCATTTTCAAGTCAATCTCTTAGGTCAACGGATAGCGGGTTAAATTTCAGAGTGCGAGGTCCACGGTTCAAATCTTGCACACATTCAAATTTTTTTTTCCTATTTTCATAGAATTAATTATGTATAATTGTATATAGTTATGCATAATGATATATAATTATACAGGGTCATTTTTATCTATAATTTCTTTACCCGGGTGAGAATGAACAGACCTGACCATGCCTGATCAGACCTGATCAGGTCTGGTCAGACATGGTCATTTTTCATGCCTGATCAGGCCTGAAGACTCATGCCTGATCATTTTTTCCCGGGTTACTTCTGTTTTAGAGCTTAAAAAGCTCAAAAACGTTATCATTAGTAATCTTTGAGTTCCTTAAATTAATAATAATAGTAATTATTATAATAAATGAAAAAATTTGTTTTATAAAATAAAATATAAAATTTAAGTGTTCATTAATTAACTAACTCATATGATATAATTATATATTTAAATACATAAACGTAGTTGAATAATTCATAATTAAGTTGGTTATGATAATAATTTTATTTGTTCGTTGTCAATAATAAATACTAGCGCCATTCCTGAAAAAAATTATTCAAGTCGTTACGGGAAAAAATATCTCAGATAGTACTCATTACTATCTTACATAGAGGCCTCTACTACACAGCAGTGGGTAATATGTTTCAAAATAACCTTTTCTATCTAACATACGACTGGCTGCTATGTACATAGAACTGGGTAACATACACTGTAAAAAGAGCGGTGTTAAAAATGGACTCATTTTAACTACGCCCGGTGTAAAAATGAAATTACACCAGTGTAAAAGGAGTAATTCACCGGTGTTAAAAATACCGGTGTAAAAGTGGAGTAATATCGGTGTAAAAGCAGGGTAACCGGTGTAAAAGCGGAGTAATACCGGTGTAAAAGCGGGGTAAACTGCGCCCGCTTGGAGTATTAACTTTAAAGTTTATAAAACACAAAAAATGACAGTTCTTTATGAAAATTAATAAAAAATATTATTTATTAACAAGTATAGTGATCGAGTAAGTAAAAATATTCACAAAATAAAATATTTTAACACCGGTCTAGAATATTTACACCGGCGGCGGCGTTATTTTAACACCGGAGAATTTTTTTTAACACCGGTACAGAATATTTACACAGCGGCAGCGTTATTTTCACACCGCTTTCGGTGTTAAAATTTAACACCGCTGATTTTAACACCTACACCGCTTGGACTTACCCCGGTGATTTTTTACAGTGTATAAGAGTGTAATATGAAAGATAGCAGTAACATCTGACATGGCGCTGAGTACAATATAGAGAGTAGTCAGTACTACGTAGATAGGACCCACTGATATTTCAAGTTTTTTTTTTCTACAGTTAGCACTGACTACTATCTGACGTAATGGTCAGTTCTATTCATTTTTTTTCGTGTAACGTGCGATAAGAAACTTGTTCAAAAAAATTTTTTTTGTTTGATGGCTTTTAAAAAAATATTTTATTTGATTGTTCTATTTTATTTTTGTAAATAAAACCCAACAGATTTGTGATAAGCGGATTAATTGCAATATCACTGCTGTAGTAGTGTCAGTAATTTGACGTACATAATACCGGAATAAATCTCTCGACAATTAATTAGACGAAGAATTTTACTACACGATACAAAATACAACAGCTTACAAACAATTACAAATAAAATATCTTATTTAATTGATCATTGCCACCATCAAAATTTAGATCGTTAATCACAATTATTACATACAACATCTGAAATTACTTTATTAATTTTTCAAATTTAATCTTGTTAATAATGCTCAAAAATTTTGTTATCACATACAAACTAAATTAAATAATAATTTATTTTTGAAAATCAATATTTGTAAAACTTGTTTGTTTTACTTTTAATAAAATTTAGTAATTAAATGTCAACAAAACGATGTTTATTCAAGCAAATATCACAATAAAAATATAAGAAAGTTTTAATTGAAATGTAACTCAAATTGACATTAATGATTGACTATAATAATTATTAAATTTATCAAACTTATCATAAGCATTTAAGTAAATATCGATATATATATATATATATATATATATATATATATATATATATATATATATATATACAGTTTCTTCGCAGTGGATCGTCAAAATGACAATCCGTGTCCTTATTTTAGGCATTTTATGAATCTCTGATATGACCATTGCGCAAACTGTATTTAGGCAACCGTTAACCGAGAACGATAAAACGTATAACCAATTTAGCTATACGGATCCTCACGCTGGCAAAATAGATACCTATATCAACGAAACTACATATGTTTACAAAGGCTATTTGTCGTATTCTTAAATTAAATAGATGAATACTCATCCTAACCTAAAAGCATATTTTCAAATCAGCGATACTATAGACTGTTATATTAACATATAAGTATTCTTCAACATGGTCACGAATGGTTATTCTGACGATACGTCATTTGAAGATACATTGGATAGCCATTCTGACGATATTTTTCTCTCCGTGTATAAAGTAAAAATCTAGTACCCAATCAGTAGTACTCGATCACTCCATGTATTTCCATGTCTATATTTATAATTAGTAAAGTTTAATAAATATAGATATATGAATACATGAGTGATCGGGTACTACACTGAAAAAAAGGATTTCATGGTGCAAAAAAAAATTCTTAGGACGATCAAAAATTTTCTTGGAGCAAGAAAAATTTTACTGGGGCGAAAAAAAATTTCATGCGCCAACTAATCCTTTTTTTCTGTGCAGTTCCCTGATTGGGTACAGGGTCTCTTACCTTAGTTATAATAGTTAAAATGAACGAAAAAAGCTAAATATTGCCGAACGAACTCGAATTTAAAAGATTTTTGTTAAAATTACCATGCTGTCAAGTATAAACCCGGGAAAAAATGATCAGACCTGACCATGCCTGTTCATGTATGATCAGGCCTGAAGTTAGACATGATCAGGCCTGATCATACCTGTCCATGCCTGTTCATGTCTGAAGCATTAAATACGCTCAGGCCTGATCATACCTGTCCATGCCTGTTCATGTGTGAAGCGTTAAATACGCTCAGGCCTGATCATACCTGTTCATGCCTGATCCAGCCTGATATATGAGCTTAAATTAAAAACCTTAGTTATAATTAAATACTACTAACTTAGTTATAATTATATATAGCTAACGTAGTTATAATTATATGTAACTTATATATAATTTCATTAATAAATTAAATTAATAAATTAGATATAAAATTTTGCTAACTAAAAATCAATTGTAACGGGGTGGAATGCTTCCACCTTGCGTTTAAATTCGAATTTCGACTCGCGCCAAAAGAACCGGCTTCCTTCTTCAACAACTGTCAACATTTGAGAAAATACAGTCACTGACGCGCCGGGTTCGCTACGGTCGAGTCCCGACATTTGGTTTTAGGGGTTGGTCAACCTGAGTAGAGAGGTGCGAGGCCCACAGACGACGAGCTGTCGTTCTCTTGGCTCGCAGCAACCGCCGTGGACGGACGTGCTCTACCACTACCATCTTGGTCTTCGACTACCATCTACTACTACTACTACTACACGTGCTGATATTATATTCGTAATGGGCCAAGAGCATATAAGCCCACGACTCGTGGAAGCTTATTTTACTTAAGTTATTTAAGTTTAATTTAATTACTTTATTATATTAATAATTATTGTGGAGTGGACCTGGTGGATTTGGAAAGGATTGGAATGGATTGGTGGACTTGGAAGGACTGGTTATGGTTTTGGTCATGGAGGAAAAGCTTCGGTGGAAAGAAGGACTGGTTTGAATTGGAATTGTTGGAGTAAGTGAGTCGAGTCGTTTTATTAATTGTCGGGATAACTATTTTATTTGTTAAATAATATTTTATAATTGAGGAGTCGTTATATTTAATTAAGTTAGTCGAGTCAGTTTTGTAAAGTCAAGTCAGGTCAGTTTCATCAGTCATTTTATAATTATTGTTCATGGTTTCATTCATTTTTTATTTATAAAGCGACTTCGTTAAATAAATGTCATAGTTTCATTTGTCAATATTAAATTTATACTTCATGAATTAATAACAACCTTCTTGATAAGTTAAGTATAAGATCTCTCTCTAATTTTAATACTGCGTGATCCAGTACGGGGTTACCCTCGTCCTGAGATTACTGAACATAGCTGGACAGGTACGTAAGACACCTTTAAGTTTTACACATGTGTGGGCCCTTGTTTTATTAAGACCACATTCAATTAATAAAATAAGTGGACCCATTACACAATCATGTATAAGATATAAAATTTTGTTGACCAAGAATCTATCACGTATAAGATTTTTATTAGGGTAAACTGCCCAATGAATGACCGATTTGTTGTAGTGGCAGATATTTTGACTAATAAAAACAATAATTAACTTTGAAACTCAGTCAAGCCATTATAACTGCATTGTGACATCATTTATCTTTTGATATTTATCATGATTTTTGATTCATTCGATTATAGTTTTTGTAAAATTAAATATAATCAACGTAAAATGTAAAGACCCAGTGAATGACTGCTTTCGTCCATTGAATGACCGGGCATAATCCAGTAAATGACCGACGAATTCAGTTCTGACTTGAAGTTAATTTTCCTAGGAACTTTTATTGCATCCGACCGATAAATTAATAATTTTAAGCAGGAGACAACATCAATTTTAGTATTTTTTAAAAATTTTATTGTTTCATTAAACGAATCCTTATAATCACAGTACCAATGGATGAAAATAGTTATTTGTTTTTGTAAAAGTAATCATTTTGAATGCGGAAAAATACTCGTAAGTTATATTAATATCACCTTAACAATTTCAACTGTTTAAAATAAAATTATACTTGTTAAAGTACGCTTGTTTAATTATCATATTTATATAGTTAACAAATTTTGATTTACGTAAATTATTTATTTAATTATTCAACACTTTTAAATTATTACCACTAATCTTTGAATTGGTTAAAGATATACAATCTTTGAAATTTAAAGAACAAACAATGTTTAATAAATAAAATGATAAAATTAACGAAAAAATCTTTAATTTTATAAATTGAATCTTATTCTTCTACAGTCTTATTTTTTTTTTTTGACACTCAGTACCCTGATTAAACAAAAGCATTTGATAAGATTAAGAAGGATTGATTTTTTAATCATTTTTAATCCTTCGAAATCATGTAAATCATTTTTGAAATTTCACGATTAATCATATCAAATCATTCTTACTACTGTAAAAGCGTCAGAATATAAAATTTTTACTCATTTCTAATAATTTTTAACGCTGAAATTATACTTGAATTTCTGCCACCGATTATGACATGACATGATTTAGCTAGTATTAAAAATTTTTAATCATTCTGAATACTTTTTAATCCTGAAATAATATTTGAGTTTTTGTCACCGGCTATGATATGAAATGATTTGGCTAGTCTTAGAAAATTTTAATTATGTATCAAATACTTTTTAATCCTGAATAGTCTCGTCGATGCGCACGAAAACAAGGTGCAAGATTATATTTTGGATATATTGTGGATATGAACCGATTATGAAGATTTTTTTTTTGTAAATTCTCAAAAAATACGAAACAAAAAGTTGACCTAAATTCGAATGCCGCTTTTATTCCATAAAATCAACGAACAAACAAAAACAAACACGGTCATTCACTGGGTTTGACAAATTTCGGACTTACCAATAAATGACTTGTCGGTCATTTACTGGCTTAGTACAGTAATAAAGTACACCAGTGAATGACCAACATAAAATTAATGAAAACAAAATATTTACGTTGATTTCACGTATCCAAAGTCAATTTTATTAATTAATTTACTTATGTAAATGATTATAAATTTACTGTTTTATAAAAAAATCAATTAATAATATTGAAACACATAGTTTTTAAAAATGATTTTTTTCAAACGTTTATGTTCAAATTCAGTATTTTCATGAAAACTCTTCAATCCTCAATCTAATTTTAATTATTTTTAATGATAATTTAATAAATCTCTTCAATTTGTTGTGATTTAATAATAATAAAGACATGCAAGATTACATTTATAAGTAAATAATAACTTTTAATTAAATTTTAAAATTATTATGATCATTCTTCTGCATACCGGTCATTCATTGATGGGTGGTCACAGACTGGACTGGTTACCCTACTTGAAGTTCATACAAACCTTTATTTTCAATTGACCTAAGTCAATCTTTTAGGTCAACGGGTAGCGGGTTAAACTTCCGAGTGCGATGTCCACGGTGTAAATCCTGCACACGTTCAAATTTTTATTTTTTATTTTTATAGAAATAATTATATATAATTGTATATAGTTGTACATAATGATATATAATTATATAGGGCCATTTTTTATCTATAATTTTTTACCCGGATGGGCATGAACAGACCTGACCATGCCTGATCAGGTCTGATCAGGCATGGCCATTTTTCATGCTTGATCATTTTTTCCCGGGAAGTTTTGGGGTTGGCCCACGGGGTCAACCAGTTTTTAGATTTTCCTAAATTAATTGATAAAATTTTAACACAGTTGTGGCATTTCAAGGTCATTGAATATTTTTCGAAAGAGAGGGAGGGGTATTGTTTGAGAATGCCCTTAAATCATGTCTTTATGTATTTTTTTTTCTTTTCATTTAATTACTCCCAACCTCTTTTAATTTACTTTATTGTACCTGTTATTTAATAAATAATAGATAACAAAAGGAACTTCATTCCAACCGGGTGTGCCACGACGACTTTGGTTTTTTTTTTTTAATAAATAAATTTTTTACTTAATGCTTTCCAATGAATGTTTCAGAAAAATATCAATTTATTTTAAAATAAATTGTATACTTCATCAAGAAATATTTTCTATACTTGACAACAAACGTCAATTTATTCTCGAGTAAATAAGAAAAAAAAATTTATATTGAATTTAACTCCGCTGCAATATTCAACGTATATATTATTCTATACACTAATATGGGGCACCATCTAACAATTTGTTTATATTCGGTAGTTTATGCAACTAGCATGAATTTTCTTGTCCGAGAATTTCACTCATACTCTTACTCGGGTAAACTTGTTCATTCATTCGCCTTTACCTAGACATCTGACAGCATTTTCCCGGTCCGCAACCCCTACACACTAAATTGGCCGCCGTTACTCTTCCGACGATGGGACAACGAAAATAAAGCAGACAGAAAGGGTTGAGAAAGCAAGCTCTGAGAGAGTAAAATAAAAATACCAAAAAATATATTGCAATGAAAAACACAAAAAAAAAATAATAATCTGAAATAAACAGAGTAAAAAACATTAAGTAAAGAAAAGAGAAAATAGTCCAGCAGAGAACAAAAACAGGAAATTTTACAGGTGCCAAGCCAGCTTGCAGGTCATTCATTCGTTTTAGCATATCTTTTTCCTAACACTTTCATTCTTTATATGTAAATATACATGTATATACTTTTTTTTTTTATTACACTTTTTCTTTTATAAATTATTACAAACAGACGTTAAAAAAAAGTACACAAGAGCACGTTATTTAATTTAATTTGTACACCTGTTATATTAATCATCTTGGTCTGCAACAAGAAATAACATTTAATGTATTTAAATTTCTCAGTTTAATTAATTTACCTTTTTTTTCTTGAATTTACAAAACCACATTTATTTAATTAAATACTTAAACATTATAAAATTTATTTAACCAATTTTATAACTGATCAATATTATTCTATTTAAGAGATAATTTTATATTTTAATTAAAGTCTCTTTGAGAAAATATGTTTATATTTTATTAACGAAAATTTCATTTTTTCAAAGTCAAAATCAATTAATAACTAAGTTTTTGATCAAAATATTATGAATAAATAAAAATTTTGGAAAACTTAATATTAAAACTCGTCTCGAAAATTTTTATGAATAAAAAATCTAAATATTGATAATAACGTTTTCGAGCTCCTTGAGCTCAAAACAGCAGGAATTTTCAGGGCTGGCTCGCAGGGTCAACCGTTTTTCAGATTTCCGAAATTAATATTATTAATTTTAATATTGTTGATTTGTTATTATTTATTTATTTGTTAATAAAATAATAATTATTATCAGTATTGACTTATGTAATTTACAAAAATAAATTTAAGTTTAATGTATAATCTCTAAGAACTGTATACATGTATACTTTGAATACTATCAGTTGCTGCCTTTACACTTGTGCGGAAACTGTATACACCGCCTACAACTGTTACGTCTTCGCTGCATCGTCGACATCAAAGTATTCAATTATTCCTTAGTTTCGTCTAAAGAAGTTTTATTTCAATAACTCAGATAACAATGCTGTAAGGTTATCATAACTATTCAAACTATAAAAATTTAAACTATTGTTATTATACCAATATACTAAAGTAGCTGACAGCAGATAGCCATTATTAGTTATACGGTATTCTAGCATTAACTATCTAAAGTGTATGGTTACTGTATCTTAATCTGTGATCCTGTCATACTTCTCTGTGGATATTAATTAATCCTTACTCTAAGTAAACCATGATTATGATATAATAATCGATACAACTATAGTCCAATCACGCTACAAGAGTAAGTTGAGACAGTATACTACACGGAAAAAACAATATTGTAGTGGTAACTCTCTGAAATAGTACTGAGTATAATAGTGACACTACTGTATGGTTTTTTCCGTGTAGAAAAATAAATTATTGTTCAAGCGCTAATTAATAAACTTTTATTTTTAATTTATTTTAAATTTACTTTTAATTTAAATATTCATTATTAGTGCTAAATTTAAATTTATAAATTTATTGCCCATCGTTAAATAATGCCTTGGGAATTTTACAATTAAATATTTTAGTTATATACCTAAATGTTTAATTTTATTCTTAAGAATTTTTTGTTTTCTAACACGTTTCTAGCAGATGTTCAAGGCAGTAAAATCTTTCACAAGCCTTAGGTTTATTTTATATATTCATTTTTCTTACATATTTGTTTGTGAGTTACAAAGTATTTTATCTTAAGCCTCTCGTAGACTCTTTTTTTTTATAGATAGTATTTTAGTTATTTGAAAATATTTGACTCGCATTTTTAAGCTCACCCTCTTAATTTTATTGCTTTATTGTTCTCCAAAAGCCTACTCTTTTTGGTGACCCTTGAGCCAGGCACTCCCCGTTTCCAAATTTCCTACGTCTACCGACGTCACTCCCTTTCTCTTACGTCCTCCTTACGCTACACCCACGCTCATGCCCATTTCCCGTGATGCCCATTATCCCTTCTCTTCCTTCCGCATTACCAATTACTTCCGAAGTTTTTCACTACTACCGCTAAAATGTACACCCTTTTTCCCACTCTCTGCTCTTATGAAAATTGTACCTAGACTTTAAGTCAGTCCTTTTAAGTTAGATATACATCAAATTTTGTACGAGACAGTTCGTTCTCCATGCATTAAATAAAATTCTACTTAAGTTTTACTGCAAAACTTTTACTTTTTTTGTCATTATATTATTGTAATTTTTGACGATATTCTCACGGCAAAACAGTCGTGCGACAAAACAATTATTAAAAAACGGATCCCACCACTGCCGTACTTGATAACTAAGCGTTTCAAGTCTGAACTTTGCTATAAAATGTAACCGGGAAATTATGTACCTGAAGATCGGAACGTTTTTCGCGCAACGAAAATGAAAAATTTATGTAATTCGACTGCTTAAGGGGTAGTTGGGGGTGGCTGCAATTTTCGGCTGACATAATAGCGTGTATGCGAAACATTTCAAAAATCTAGATCTAGTAGATTTTTTACTTTTCGTTTTGTTTTGCGAAAAACGTTGTGATCTTCAGGTACATGGGAAATTTAAATTTCATTCTCTCTATTGTATTATTTAAATTTGCCTCGTTAATTTTATTACGACTGCGCACTCAGCTTTAAAGTTTACTATAATTCGGATCAAGTTGTTGTCAACTACGAGAGTCATATTCCCGAGCAAGGTTTATAGAGCGCAAGCGCAAACTAGAGAGCGCTTCACCAGGGTATAAAAGGCAGGAACACTCAGCCTCTTCCTCTTTTCGTCGGCCGAACCCCATCCTAGAAGGACTCTATTCCATCAGGCGCAGTAAGCCTCAACTTCTGTCATTTGCAGACGCCATATACTTGGATTGCGGTGCAGCTTACCAAATATCACGATAACATCGGCCGTATCATTGTCACTTTGGATATGTGAGCTGGACAAGTCTTGGTCGGCGGGAGAGCCCTTATTTATCTAGCTTATGGTAAATATTGAATCGTGAACTGGAAAGGTCATATCGTTATGGAGGTATTGGATTGATTGGAGCAGGAAGGATGAACGCCTGCCCTCGCGGACCTGGAATCACTGTAAAATCACAGTGAGATTATAGTAAAAACATTGTGAGACCATGATGAAATTACGGTGAATTCACCATGATTTTGTGCCATTCGGTCACTGTAGTTTTATAGTTATCTCACAGTGATTCGATAGTGGTTTCACAGCAAATTTACAGTGAACTTACAGTAAATTCACAGTGAATTTACAGTGAACTTACGGTAAATTCACAGTAAATTTACAGTGAACTTACAGTAAATACACGGAAAAAAAATGTAGTAAATTTCACTAAAAAATATGAAAATAATTTTACTATATCCAGTTCAGTAAATTTTACTATATTAGAATGGAAACAAATCAAATTAAATTTTTAATAACTTTTAACTTTTTATCACTAGTGCTATCATTTTGATTATTATTGTTATTTATGTCATCTGTATTGGTATTCGTATCGATTTTTATTTTTAAAAATCACTTGTTTTAACCGAGATTCGAACCTTGATCTCCCGCGTGCGAGTCCTTTCCTATGTCTAACGGCCTGATGTTTTCTTTGAACAAAAGTTTCTGAACTTGTAATACATATTTTTATATGCTATCCCTACCAACTTTTAATTTTATCTACACATAGTAAAATTTAATTTACAGATTATATAATCGTGTTAGCAAAAAATACATTACGTATAATGATTTTTAATATCTTCTTATGTAATAATTGCCAACCAGTAAATTTTACTAAATGTTTTGCAATAATTAAAATACAGAATGTATTTACTGACATCTGTTATTAAATTTGACTACAATATTGTAATTTTGACTATATTTTTTTCTCCATGTACAGTAAATTGGCAGTGAATTTTTGGTAAATTCATAGTAAATATACAGTAAATTAGCAGTGAATTCACAGTGAATATACAGTGGATATCCTGTAAATTTCTTACTATTTTACTCGTAAACTTTGGAACTAATAAAATAATAATAATTACGAAGTATGAATTACTTTATTATAATTTAGAATTATTTTGACATCTTATAAATTTTTTTTTAAAAAGGAAAGCTCCATATATACACACAGTCATTCAGACGTCACATGGAAAATGATATGAACAAATGTTCGGGGCCTCCTAACCTCGCGTTCTAACGAAAACTCGATTTTCGAATATCGAGGTAAAAAAAAGAAATTGTCACTATACCACTCTAAAGCTACGATTTGACGACTGTGGTGTCAAATCATCATAAAACTATAGTCAAATCACCATTAATTTACCAAGGAATCGTGGTGAAATCACCATTAATTTATTGTGAAATCACCATTAATTTACTGTGGAATCATGGTGAAATCACCATTAATTTACTGTGGAATCATGGTAAAATCACCATTAATTTACCGTGGAATCATGGTGAAATCGCCATTAATTTACTGTGAAATCATGGTGAAATCACCATGAATTTACTGTGAAATAATGGTGAAATCACCATTAATTTACTCTAAACTCGCAGTGAAATCACTACTAAATCACAATGACAAAATGGCACAAAATGACTGTGAATTCACGATGAAATCACCGTAAATACACCGTAGAATTACGGTGAAAGTGAATTCACTGTGATTTTACAGTGATTCCAAGTCCGCGAGGGTGGACACCTCGTCTTAGATTTGGGATTACAAGTGTGCAGTAATATTATACAAGGGTATTGTCCGCGAGGCAAACCGTCAATTAAAGCATTACTATTGTAATTAGTTCTCCGGGTAAATTTATATTTGTGAGATGTGTGAGAGTGCGTCAGCCACGTGGGCATGAGCTTTAGTAGGGGAGAGGTGCTGCAGTTGTAACAAAAAATTTTATTTTTTCGATTCCATTTGTTTTTTTTTAAGATAGTAAACTGTTAGAAAGTTAGCTGATAGTATCTTTTATGTGACTGACTTAGTTAATTAGTAAAAAGTCAATGTTAAATTATTAAAAAATCAATTTATTTAACTAAAGTCAGGGGCCAAGATGGCGGCGCGCGTGGGCTGCAGTTGTAACACAGTGCAGGGGCAGTTGTAACACGGAACGAAATAGATATTTTTCACCAAATTGCTTTTATTATTCAGTCTTAATACATACTATTATACCTAATTAACTCTTAAAGTCAAGTATTCAAACTTAAAGTAGCACATATATTTGTATCTTTAATATAAATAATAAAGCATTTATAAATATTAAAACTACACTATCCCAGAGTGGATTTGTGGCGCATCCAGTTTGCGCAGGTCCCATACACGACTCGGAGTGTTACAATTGCTACTCGTTCAAGTGTTACAATTGACCCTCACGCAGAATTATTAATAAAAATCTAATTACAATAACAAAAATCAGTAAATTGATATAAAATTCGATTATACAATACTCATGATATGCTCCTTAAAGTATGAATACAAGTCTCACATCATAACATTAGAAAACAAATTTGTTATTAAAAAAATTGTGGAGCATACAAAAAAAAGTTTTCACGCATATTTTCAACAATTCTCAATATTTTAATATCGGAACAAGATTAATAACTGAAACTTTGATCTAATCAATAATTTACTATTTTGAACAAGTTAAAAAAATAATAATAATAATTTTTAGTATTTTTAATAGTTCTTCATTGAGTGTTACAACTGCCCCTTGTTACAACTGCAGCACCTCTTCCCAACGCTATTTTGAGCACATGTTATATTAAGTGAAGTAAAGTCCGTTTATTATTGTCGGGTTGAATTATTAATATAATAAAGTGACGTAGATTTTATTTAACGTTTTAATTTAATAAATTTAATGGTTGATCTATTGTTTATATTATAACCACTGAGTATAATTGATCAATTTTTCGTCCTTCAATTAATTATTCCTAGTGACCATGAAACTGGTGGATGCCCGACCCTAACAGTTTCATTAGATATAAGTTAGCTTAATCAGTTAACTCAGTACCAAGAGGCTGAGCTGACTGTCAATAATACAAAAATCTCTTGGTGGTGCCTAACATGTAATCCTTGCCAGTCGCTATTGTGATTGTGACTTGGAGGTGTGGGTCACCTTAGCACATCGAAGATTCCAAGGTTATAAAAACTATCGATGTTTTTGTTTGGTGAAAGAGAGATTCATATTTTATAGTAAACTCATGTATATGAAAATAATAATTGACGTTAGGTAATTAGATTGTAAATTTTTTATATACTTAATTTTGCGGGACCGATGATATAAAATAACCAAAAAATAGATACGGTCTAATCACAAAATTTAAATGGATTAATCGGTGGAGGCAACGTTAAGGGAGAGTCTTTGTCGAAAAATAAAACCTTATTCGACTCTGTATAGTGCGAAAACGGAAATAAGCGTAGCGTAGGAATTCAAATGAGGTTCTAGAATACGTTTATTTGCAGCCTAAATTTCAGGTTCAATTATTCGAACCGGAATTTCATTATAAAAAGTAACAAAATAATCCTCCCAAGAAAAAATTGTCGATTGTGACGTTCCTGTCTATTTTATATTGTCACAATTAAATATTTAGTCATTCCGTTGGAAAAATTTGATCCAACAGAGTAACCGAAGCAGATAAGCTAATTCTACGAACTTCATCGCGGTCCGAAGACAAAACTAATGACGATACATGAGACTCAGGCCACGATGGTGTTCACCAGAGTAACCTGAGATGCGACGTTGCGATAATTAATTTTTATATTTCATTGTACTCTGGATCGAAATCCAGAGCAACCAGTCAGCCGATGAACATATTAGGCCCCGGACGTATGTCCGGAGGCCGACTGGCTCTAATCAAATTTTGGGTTTTTTAAATATTCACCTTCTTATAATTTGAATGTTTTATTTTACTTCTCAAACCATACAAAATACCTCAAAATTAGAGAGAGCTCAGCCACGGATGCACTTGGGGTTAATTGACACCCTAACGCCAACCACCTGGTAATTTTTCGTGAAACTGGATTTTCCAGTATGTAACACGATAGTGTTTTTTTCCACTATTTCTACTTCTCTCAACCGGAGTAATAAGCAATCAATATCAATATTACCTTTCGGGCGGCTTTCATTGAAGGTAGGGAAAGAGCTCACGTCAGTTTTTGGCCAAGTGATATGATGACCGAACATGGAATTGATACTAAGGGAAGACCCATCAAACCAGCCCGAAGGAAACCAAGTGCTTGGGTTTCGTGGAAACGGATTTGTAGTGGCTGCTTGTTCGTCTCATATGTAAAGGATCATACTGATTCTACGGAAATATAGCAATGACGAGCTTGTTCAATATTTTACTATTTTTAATGATACTGTTGATCATATTACATTACGAACCAGTGAATTAATAATTCATGTATTCATTCATAAAGTAGAAAACACTTTATTTTAGCCCCCTTATTGAAATTCGATCTTCATTTTAAAGCTGTCAGACTGGAATTTGTCTGTTATTAAACTAAAAATATGTCATATTTTTAGTTAATGTAATTTTTATTTGAGATAATTATTAAATACATACATACGTCTTTATTTCTTTTTTAAATAAATTTTTCTTATGATCAAAAAATTCTTATTTTGTAAATTGAATATAAAGAACAATAAATGAATTAATTCAATTTCTGTAGATATTCATTTTTTTTCGTCCTTCGTAAAAAAAATTGAAGTCAAAATTTTTTTATTCGTTAAAGTAATGGAACTATTGAAAAAAACCACTCGACCATTCGTTATATATCAATTCCACGTATTTCATGAATTCAACTCCTTCTCTTTGATTCCTTTCACATCGGCAGAACACAACACAACTCCCTTTGTGTGACAAATTCTACAGGTATCCATTCGTCGTCAGCAAAAAGAGGGTGAATGAGAATGAAAATAAATAAAAAAGAAAAAAATAAGAAAACAGAATAAAAAAAAATATAGAGACTATTTCAAAGCTCTCTCGTTTCGCACACCCAAGTTACGGGGATAACGAGCAGCCAACGGCTGTTCTTTCGTTTATCCAAAGTACGGAAGGAATCGAGGAATATTGTCAAGAAGACGAAAAAAAAAAAAAAAAAAAAATGAGAGAAAAATGAAATAGTTATAATAAATGAAAATATAAAATATAAGAAAGAACGAACGATGTACCGGAGAAAATAATAAAAATAAAGGTGAATAAAATAACCCTCTTTTATCTCTTAGATTTATATTTTTCGTTCTTTAAATTATTTTCTTTTTATTACCATTTCACCTTTTCTTTTACAATTGAATTAATTTACAATGATCTTTTGCATTCAGTAGTCAATCGGATTTAAAAAGATACTTCATAATACTTCATAATCTCTTTCAGACCTTTTTTTATTCCGTGCATTTAATTATCCTTATTAAACAACGTGAAAAGACTAAAATAATTAAAATATAAATAAATGAAAATAATAATCTTTATTTTTTTTCTATTATATACTTTTTTTTAACTTAATAACAAAATAATTATTTTACATTTTTAAAAGCTTTATTATCTTCATTATGAAAATCTCCGCGAAGAGTTTATTATATAGACTCTATACTTACTTCAAACATTCTACAGTTTTAATTAAATATTTTTTGTGTTTATGCACTGGTTTTAATTTAATTAAAAAAAAAAAAAAAAAAAAAAAATTCTTTGTTTGTAGAAAAAAGTATTTTGTAACAATAAAATAACAAAGTCATTTGTGATATCAATGCGTTTTTAATAGTTGCCTGTACTATAATTCGAACCTTTAAATTACAAAAGTAATAATTTAAAATTTTTGTAAATTTGTTAATTTAAATTATTATCGATATAGGTTGTAATGAAGAGTTTATGTGTATAAATAAACTCAAGTAATATAATTTTAGATATTAAATATTCTACATTATTTTCTATAGGGAAAGGGCGGGAGGGGGGGCAAATAGTGGTCTGAAGTACAATACCAATTGTGTGTTTTTTCTATCAGTTTTACGCTATTTTAGTTGCCAAATAAGTATTAGCCATTAATATGACCAGCCATAAAACAAAAAATTTGAAAATGTCGGGCAAAATGAGTCTCCTACAGAATTAAAAAATATTTAATATTTTTAACTAATTTTAATTCATTCTTGTCGCAAAAAAAAATATTTAATAACGATATGAATCAGTCAT
The DNA here is from genome assembly GCA_964016945.1 of Microplitis deprimator. Taxonomy (NCBI): domain Eukaryota; kingdom Metazoa; phylum Arthropoda; class Insecta; order Hymenoptera; family Braconidae; genus Microplitis; species Microplitis deprimator. The sequence continues at coordinate 10,361,477 of OZ024714.1, read as the reverse complement.
AAATAAATAGTTCAGTATGTGAGACAAAATGACGCTCTGTAAAAAAATTTAACTTTATTAAATTTTTTCTCATAACAAAGAATTTACTTTTTTCTCCGGGATGAAAATAATCTTGGCATGTAACTATATTGAAAAGTGTATTTATTATTTGGCTGAAATCTTTTTAATGTGATTTTTTTTTCATTAATTGTAAAAATTATATTTAATTTTGGGTACTTGAAATCGCTCCGAGCCGCCAATATTGCCTCTGTGTTCAATTTAAAAAAGAATCACCCCCTCCCCCCTGTCCCTAGAAATCAATAAACAATATTACTTGACGGAAGCTATGAATTACGATAAAATACAAGTTAAGATGACACTGTCATATATATGCGGAGTAAACGCTGCATAAATCTTGAGTGAGTCCGGGCGCATGATTTTTTATTTATTTAACCCCCTCGGATCGAAGTACACTCTAGAGGGGAATTTATTTTCACATTGAAACTCCGAATCGGAGTCAATACGAATCGAAATAAAACCGCATATCCGAAATCACTTCGCTGAAAAACAAACTTCCTATATTTATTCAGTACGCGGAGTGATTTTTAACTTCCCGCTATGAAAATTGAAAATTTTCAAAAAAAAAGGAAAGTTATTGGTATCGGTCCGATTTTCGAAATGTGTATATTTGCAGTCCAGCAGTTTTTTGAACTCGAAGAGCTCAAACATTTACTAACAGTAACGTTTCCGAGCTCTCCAAGCTCGAAAAACCGCGGGAAGTTGTGGGATTGGCCCACAGAGTCATCGTTTTTTAGATTTTGTTTTATAAATTCCGAAACTCCGAATGACGGAGCAAATTCGGATTTAAATCAAATCTAAATGCACTCCCAATTCACTCTCAATTTCGTACCGTGCCATTGGTGGTTGCCGCACGGAAATCAATACCAAATATAATTTATAAGATATATTAATGTATATGAAAAATCCTGAAAATGATTTTTTTCTTTGCAAGAACTCAATTCACAGACGAGTAAAAAGTATTATGTACTTAAATAAAATTGACCTTATATCAATACCGTCAATTTGGATAAATGTCAAAATAATTATTTTTGTAAATTATTATTCATGTGATTATATATTTATTTATGTTAAATAATATCTATATATTATAAAGTGTATTGTTTACTTAAGCGGTAGGAATGGACCATTATCGATACATAAATAATTTATACCCTGTGTACTTATTTACGTTGAATAATATTCAAAAGTATAAATAAAAGTAAATCAAAAATTAAAAACTGATAACCTAGATTTTAACTTTATAAATCTAAAAATTACCTATATCAGAAATATAGAAAATTTCACCAAACCCAGATTCTATAAAAAATTTACGAAGTCTTTTTATCATCTAATTATTTAATCGCGGGTAAAATTTATTATTAAATTTTAATTTTTGTAAGATTATTCATATGATCGATCGATACCGTGATTTGCTGCGGCTGGTTAGTTACCCGAGTCAAAACCCCAATGAGTATCAGAATCAGTTTTTTGACTTGTTATCGGGTGTACTAATTAAAGAGGCTAAGACGTCAGTCCCAAGTATAATTAAGTAGGGAGGGATTTTCTGATAATTTCTGGAGATACTGGAATTAATTCTACTTAAACGCAAGATAGTAGACAGTAGCTGACGACAGAGAGCGTCGGTCGAGCCGACTGTTAAGAAGTACGTCAATCTGTGCTCGCAAAATACACGTAATTATTTAAGCCCGAAGAAGATTAGGTGTGGAACTTTCTGGAAGCAATCTCGTTACTAATTAATGGATTGGTTGTATCCGGTAGGAGTGCCGATACACACTTAACTAATTACTAATTTGTACTGAAGAACCTACAGGTATTAATAAATAAATTGAAATGATTTGGGAAAATAAGATTGTCGGAAAGAACGAAATTTGGCAGTATATTGTCGGAGAGAAGTTAAGTCCCAATCTGTGAATTCGAAGAGAACGTGGTGGGAGTATTTCACCGGCAAGAAAATTTTAAAGGTATTTTAGTTAGTGTCATGGCAAGAAAGCTTGACTTCCCGAGTCAAAATTTAAAACCTTGTCAAAACCTAGGAGTTCTAGCATCAAGAAAGAAAAGAACTTACTGATTACTTAATTTGTATAGAAAAACAACTCCTATATGAAACCTACAAATGTCAGTTACGGGTGAGAATGACATGTCTAGTCGTTATATAGGTGTCAAAATTTGACATTGTTAATACTTATCAGAGTCTTATCATTCGCCCTGTTAAGGATTTACGTGACCCTGATTTCTATAATTCAACATCTCCGATTCTGAGGGGCCATGTGTATCTTCCAATGACGCCCTTATTAATTAACATGAATAAAAAAAGGTGACCAGGCTTGACAAGTTGGAAAATACTCTGATATACTTTATTTCTTATAAAAAACAATATTAAATAAAAATATACCGATGACATGTTGCCAAATAATATTTGTTATATTTTTCGAGGTATTTTTTTTTTGTCATTGTATTCTGAATTTTCTATAAACAAAAAAAAGAAAAATATATAAATAAATAGGACACCACCCAGTAGTCGGATATACAGTGTCAAAGCGATTCGTATATCGTTCATACGTTTATAGGATTACACTTTAAATGTATGTATATATACAACTACTAGTATACAGCTCAGTCATAAATCTCTTGGTCTCTGTGATTCGCCAGTCATGGTCGTGTCACGTCCATATCCTCAATCCTACGGCCCACACAGTACACAGTATCAATGCATATCTATTCATAGCCTTTACGGTATCTCGAGTCGAACTAACACTATCACAATAACATCCTTCCCTCCTTTTGTCTAGGTTAAGATTTATATTTTAAGGTGTATACGTAATGACACAATTATAATACATAGCATTGTTTGTATTTAAGGCAAAACTAAAGATACACATTATCGTAATGTGAATTACAAGATATCTCATATATATAAATTCTTACTCGAGGGATTTAAAAGGATAGCGGTGAGCTTTCGAAAGAAGGGTTGGAGCCAGCTGAGTAGACAGTGTCTCAAGGGAAGCTACTTGGCTTTGGTCAGACGTACTAAAATATCTTGGAGGACAATATGAATTTATTACGCGATCAGTTGTTAAAAAACAAAATACTTTGATAAATTAAATTAAAATTTTATTTATTAATTGAAATTTTGAAAAAAATTTAAACCTACATAGAAAAAATATATCAGTACAATTTCCGTTAATTGCCAAATGTCTTATTTAAAAATTTACTTATGTAGGTTACATTTTTAACTATTTAACGTCATAATTACATCAAAGGCTTTTTGGATTAAAAATAATTTGAAAATTTCCAATTTTAAGACCGTAACAAAGAAAAAAAAACAAAAAAAAAAAACAAATTACAATTTAAAAAAAGGCCATTCGGCAGCCGAAATGGAAGGTAGATTTTTCAATCAATCGATATAAAAAAATAGTTTTATACATACATATCTTGTTAGTGTATAGTCATGATATGAAATTAGACTCGTTTTCTAAAAGTAAGGATAAAAAAAGACGACGATTATTCTTGATAGAGAACTTCAGATAGTTGATTTGACATAACATTATATAGGTAATGTACCAAACTAACCTTCACATAAATAAAGTATTGAAAGTTTAATAAGTATGAGATCATAATTATAATCGCTGTTACCATGACAAGCCCAGATAAAATAACAGTAATACTTTTAAAATATGAAATAGCTGTGAAATTTACAGGTTATTTTGTTCAAAATAAAATACACGTGACAAAATTGTATTATAATGGGAAATACATAAGTTATGTGGAATGAAAACCATATTTTCAACATTTTTCGATTTCATTAAAAATTTCAAGGCAATCAAATTATTGAAAGAAATAGTCAAAACATGAAGCTTAAGGTCATTAATGCGAGATTATTAGTCAAGCTTTTAGATACTTTTTACGGAATTTGTGTACAAATATTAGTTTTGAAGTTATATGAGCTTTAGCGTTGATTAAATACTGATTTTTACGAAAAATCATGAAAATTTCAAACAGCCATAATTTCAAAACTATTCGAGGGATTCAGCCCATCTTCGAACCTGATCAAGGTAATCGACTATAGAATAAGTGTAAAAAATTTCATCAAGATCCGATAAGAACTGTGGGTGCTATCGTAATGACAAGACAAGTGATAATCATTGAGAGTAGAGGTACATTTGATACATTATAAGTAATAAAAGAAATACTTCTAAAATATAAAATAGCAGTGAAATTTACAGGTTAATTCGTGCACAATAAAATACAACTGACAAAACTGGATTATAATCGAACAAGCATAAGTTCTGTGGACTGAAAACTATATTTTCAACATTTTTTGATTCCATTAAAATTTTCAAGGCTATGAAATTATTGGAAGGAATGGTCTAAATATAAATTTTAAGGTCATAAATTAAAGCTTATTAGTCAAGCTTTGAAATACTTTTTGCAGAAATTATCTATGAGTTGTAGTTTTAAAGTTATATGGACTTGAAAGTGATTAAAAATTGATTTTTTCGAAAAATCGTTGAAATTTCAGACAGCCATAACTTCTAAACTAATCGACCGAATCAGCCCATCTTCGAACTTAACCGTGGTAATCACACATAGAATAAGTGTAGGAAATTTCATTAAGATCGGATAAGAATTGTAGACATAATCGTGTCCTCAAAAGTCGGTTCTATTACATAAATATATATATATATATATAAATTTTTCAACGAGTGGTATTTTTGAACTCTACTCAACTAATTATGATAGTTTATGACGAAATCCCTTGTAAAATCGACCATGAGGACAAATACAATAGTTAGATTTTTAAAAAAATCTACCTAAAAACCTGTGATGTCCATCAGTATGTACGGATGTTGATAAACACAATAACACGGAAAAAAAAGAAATGTCGCTGCAACAGGATACTCCTGTTACAGCTACAAGATCAGTCTGTTGCAGCCACAGGTTTTTCCTGGTGCAGTAACAGGAATTTAACACACCCATGTACACATGAACACGCACACACACAGAGAAACACATATGTGTGTTCGTATATATATATAAATAATAAAAAAATATTTTGATCGGGGTGATTTCCAACTCCACTAATTCACTTTATTATACTTGTCACGATTTCAAGATTATTCCTATGATGGCAACAGGACTGGCCCTGTTGCAGCAACAGTTCTTTTTTCCGTGCATAGTAATATAGGAACGATTACCATAATGACAGGAGTTATTATCATATTTTAATAGGAACTATTCTAATATTGTATAGGAATGAAACCCATATCTATAAGAATGGTTATCATGATTTGTACCGGTGCCATTCCTAAAATTGATACTTCCAAAAAAATCTGTCACCACATGACATGATAACTGTTGGAAATTCAGGTAGGATAATCGTGAATTAAATCAAATGAATTTATTTTAACAATGAAAATTCTTTTTATTCAAAAGCGCACTAGGATATGTCTTCATTCTACAGATATTTGTCTAACACTAACGTATTCTTTTAATATTATTCAACACTGAGGTCTAACAATCTCTCCATTTTTCTATACCAAAGATGTCTAAGTTCAAAATATATATAACAGTGTAATATGAAGAAAAACATATTACCTTGCGTTTACTTGGAACATGGGTCTCAATCCCTCGTCGACCCAAGTACTTAAGATCATAAAATTTGATCCATACTAGTTTTCTTTTCGTCAAGTAAACATATACATACCTTGAACTCAGTATAAATAATAAATACAACGACTTCAATGTAACGCTGTTCGAAATAATATTCCAAACAGAACATTTGGTAAAAGAAATATTAAATAAAATATATATTAGAATAAACATTAATTTTTGTATAGAGAATCCAACAAGAACCATTCTCATAATATATTATAATTGTTACCGTAAATTTCTCTCCGTGTACAATATGATCAATAGGAAAAAGTGCGATGTTAACCTCGTAAATTCGACTGGAATTTTGCCTCCGTCAATAATTATTTATATTAAATACTTTTTGGTAATGAAAATAATTTTATTAAATAATAGATTAACTTTAAAGTAATTGATTTATTTATTCTTCTTCGTACTGGAATTAGTAAAGCGTAACGTGATGAAATTTTATCGGCCGAGTGAGCTAATGGACTTGGTGATTTCGTCTTCGGCGTCAGCACATTTCCAGTGGCATATTAAGAGCTTTAACGAGAAGCAATTAAAAGTTGTGGAACGTCTATAATTGCTATAAGCAATCTCAGCCATTTTCTGCTGTATTCCATACCTCATAATGGCTTCTCAGATTTCTTCAATATATATCTGTATATAAAATGCTCTACCAATTGTGCTGACGCACGTATGTTTCGTTCAATCTTTGGGCGAAACTCTACTTTGATCATATACTATGCTCGTAAATTCAATCTCTATTTATATCTATTATAAAAATAAATTACTCAGATATTTTTAGTCAGCAAAAAATTTTACAGAAATTGACAAAATTTATTTTTTTATTAAAGCTAACGAAAAACACATGTAAAAATTTATTTAATATTTTATTCAAAATTCAATTAAGTGGGTTTGCCATCTATTCTCTTTCTCACACACATGTGAACAAACGAAACCGTCCTTGTTGCACTTACATTAGCAAATGGAAATTTCAAATGAGCCGTTCTCGGGTATGAACTGAAATTTCCGAACCGGAAGCATTTCATTCGATAAATAATAACTTTACGCATCGAATGACATATTTTATTTAATTATTTGAGCCTCTATCTATGAAAACGGTTCATTTGAAAATCACCTGTTTCACTCTCTTAAGACAAAGCAAAGAATAATAGAATTTATATGTGGTAAAAAAAAAGTTTCATATATAATTTGAAAATTTTCTGATCAATTTTGTCTAATTACTTATGTAATAAAATATCAATTATAAAATAATTTAGCAAATTTTTTCAATTAACCTCAAACTAGTTACGCTATAAATTAAGGCAGAACATTATCATTTTATTTTCATTACTGCTAAAATAGTGAGGGAATAATTTTATAAAATATGACTGTTTTTTAAAGTCATTCGAAATTCAAGTATTTGAAAAAAATTATTAAACTCAATAAACTTAAATAGTGAAGACTATTAAAAGATGAGCCTATCGAATTACAGTATTTTACTCAAGACGTGATCAGAAGCAGTAGCAGATTTGTTCTTGCGACGTTGCCAAATTATGATCCGAGCTCTTCCATTTTCTAACTTCTATTTGTTGGTAAACAAAAGCGCGAGGTAATGTCGAAATCTAAAAAGCATCGCAAATGTTTTTTTTACGGTGTATGTCCACAGTTATGAGAACGCGTTAACAGTGTAAGGTTAAAGAGACTAACTCCATATCCATACTTTTGTAAAAATAAAGAAAAAATACGATAATTTAAATAATTTTAATGATAATAGTAGAGTTTGTTTTTGCGAACGGTCGATAATGACTTTTGAGGAATGTGTTTATAGATTCAAATGCGGTTGTTTATGACCCTATAAACACACGCTGTTAAAGAACATGGGACGCCGTTTGTTTTTTGACGAATTATTAACCACCGATCGGTAAACAGTTATTTAGGGTTTGCTTTCCAGATATGTCACGATAAGATAAGTCACGATAATCAGGCATGTGTTAAAAAACCCTGATAGCCAAGTTGGTGAGAAACTGACGTGAAACTTACAGCCACAACTAGACACCAAGTTGGCCGCAAAAGTTGGTACTTCCAAAGTTGATAGACATTTTCTGAGAAAGTTGGTGGCAAAAGTTGGCAATCATAAGTTGACGGAAAGTTGCCTTCAATTTTCTCAGAAACCTGCATTCCAGTTGCGGCTCCATACTAGCGCCAACTTTCTCAGAAAGGCGGTAACTTGTAACCAAAAGTTGCAAAAGCTAAAGTTGTCGACTTGTATACCAACTTTTGGACGAGCAACTCGTGCTATCAGGGAAATGAAATTTTAATAATCTATACTTGACAGATTGAATTTAATTATAGACTTCTACTGTCAAGAATAGTAAAGACACATGAATATAGTAACCCTTCATGTCAGAGCAGGACTGAGTACTGTTCGGGATATTAATGGCGACTATTTTGACAGTGACCAGTCATATATTTCATGTACTGTGTAGAACAGCACTGGTTACTGTTTAAAAAGTAATAGTACGTGTTAAACTATGAGTCAGTCCTGTTCTAATATAAATCAATCATGTTAAAATGTATTTTCCCCTATATTGTTCATCGATTACTGTGCAGAACAGTAACCGGTACTATCTAGTTTTTTCCGTGCATCAGAAGTTGAATTTTATTTCAAATTCCAAAAAAAAAATTTCTTTTTGTTTCAAAAATTAATGATACGAAAAATTCACTAATTTACGGAGAAATCTAAAGGACATTTTCCACCATGGAATGTTTACGTTATTGGGTAAAATATGGAAAACGAATTTTTATATTCAAGTCTCTTTGCAAATTAAATCAGCGAGAAAAATACAATTAAATAATCATCTTTAAATCAGTTATTACCTCATAAAAAGTATTATTAGAGTTATAATAAAAATAATGATTACATTGTTTCTAAATATTTAATTTGATAAGTGATCAAAAATTAATGCAATTTGTTCAGTTTAATAAAAGTTCCCGGGTCAAAAAAAAATCTTAAATTTGACTTGATTTAACTCAATTTCCTTTGAAGTCGTCGATATGCCGACAACGGTAGTCCACATTTAAACTTTTTAAACTTTTTTTGACTTAATATTGACTTAATCTTGACTTTTTTTTAACTTTTTTGCCTTAGATTAGACTTTTTTTGACTTAAATTGTTTAGTTTCCTTTAATTTAACTTTTTTTGGTTTAAATTATTTCATTGCCTTAAATTTGACTTATTTTGTCTTAAAAAAACAACTGGTTATCGATTCGAAATCTAGTTCTATATTTGACTGAATTTTAACTTAAAAATTAAGTCAAATCAAATATTTATAATAATTATTTTTTTACTTAGTGATATTATTATTAAATATATTATTGTTATCATAACATTATGTCTAACTTCTATTACTGGTGCTACTACCATTAATGTTGACAATAACAACAATAATAATCATAATAATAATAATAATAAAAATAATATATTCGGCATAGTTATTAATGTTCATATTATTATTATCATTTTTATTATTATTATTATTATTATTATTATTATTATTATTATTATTATTATTATTATTATTATTATTATTATTATTATTATTATTATTATTATTATTATTATTATTATTATTATTATTATTATTATTATTATTATTATTATTATTATTATTATTATTATTATTATTATTATTATTATTATTATTATTATTATTATTATTATTATTATTATTATTATTATTATTATTATTATTATTATTATTATTATTATTATTATTATTATTATTATTATTATTATTATTATTATTATTATTATTATTATTATAACTATCACTAATAATTATTACTATCATTAATTATATGTTACTAAGTATAAGTATTATTTAAACTTGCGTTGTGACTGTCTATTTGTTCAAGCGCTAATTAATAAACTTTTATTTTTTAATTTATTTTCAAATTTACTTTAATTTAAACATACAATTTTTAGTGCTAGATTTAAATTCTTAAATTTGTTGCCCATCGTTAAATAATCCCTTGGGAATTTTATTCTTAAGAATTTTTTGTTTTCTAACACGTTGCTAGCAGATGTTCAAGGCAGTAAAATCTTTCACAAGCCTTAGGTTTATTTTATATATTCATTTTTCTTACATATTTGTTTGTGAGTTACAAAGTATTTTATCTTAAGCCTCTCGTAGACTCTTTTTTTTTTTATCAATAGTATTTTAGTTATTTGAAAATATTGTACTCGTATTTTTACGCTCACCCTCTTAATTTTATTGCATATTGTTCTCTAAAAACCTACCATACTTGGCGACCCTTGAGTCTGGCATTCTCCATTCCAAAATTTCCTACGTCTAGTGACGTCATTCCCTTTCTCTTCCGCCCTGTTTACGCTACACCCACGCTCATGCCCATTTTCCGTAATGCCTCTTATCCCTTCTCTTCCTTCCGCATTACCAATCACTTCTGAACTTTTCGTTACTACTGCTAAAATGTACACCCTTTTTCCCACTCTTTGCTCTTATGAAATTTGTACTTAGATTTTTAAGTTAGTAATTTTAAGATAGATATACATCAAGTTTTGTACGAGACAGCTTGGTCTCCATGCATTAAATAAAATTCAACTTAAGTTTTACTGCAAACTTTTTACTTTTTTTTGTCATTAATATTATTATAATTTTTGATGATATTCTCACGGCAAAACAGTCGTGCGACACATCACTATTTTTGTTTTATTCTGACTTTAATGTAACTTTTTTTGTCTTAAATCTGAATAAACTATATTTCAATTGAATCAATTTTGACTTAAATGAAATTTTTTTTAACTTAAATTTAAGGAAAATTATTTAAATCGACGAAATTCTGACTTGAATGTGACTTTTTTTGTCTTAAATCTAAAGGAAATACAGTCAAACTGAACCAGTTTTGACCTAAACGTGACTTATTTCGTCTTAAATCGATCCTAACTAAGCCACAAAAAGTCAAATCTAAGTCAAATGTTATGGAGATTTTACAGACTAAAAAAATTAAATTAATTGAAATTTGAAGGATTTTGACTTAAATTTTAAGTCATAATCAAGATTTTTTTTCGACCCGGGTTACGTTACTTATTTTTTAGGTAATAAAATAGTTTTTTACCTCGATTAAACATAATTTCGTAAGTTTAACGAAGTATTATCATTAATAGTTTTTTTCTGTTTTGTAGATCTTAAATAACGAATACTCACACCATCATACTTCAACTGGAATTAATTTAGTCCGCATTTACACCGTTTAAACACTGATTGGATACTACCGCTACACCGGTGCGAGTTCATTTTCACACCGCACTGGTATAATTGTCTAAATTTTCATGAATTTTTGAAAAAAGTTTACCTCTTTTTTTCACGTTGTATTTTTCTAAACTATACTATTGTTGAAGCTCTAATCTCCATGATTATAAAAATATATTTAAAATGATTATAGTGTGTTGATATTTTTAATATTTATTCTCTAAAATTAATTAAATTCGCTTCCATTTTTAATAATAATCATTAGTGTAAAATAAAAATTTAGCGAAAAAAAAGTGTGAACGAACACCCAGAAGAAAGAAAATGCATTTGCTCGGCAATTTGAAGAAATATCTCTAGGGTGAAATTCATGGTCCAACGCGGATCAACCGGGGAATACAGCCAAGCCCTCGTTAATTTTTGTTTTAATGGCTTACACGATTTCAGTTGGCTTGAGTATCGATTGTTGGCTAATTGGATACGATGTATTTTTTTTTTTTTTCGTGTTATTATACAATATCATCATTTTAAAATAGTAGCTAAATTATCAGAATAGTATCACAGTAAAAGTAGTACGGTATTGTGTACAAATAGATTAATTTGCTAGTTAACCCATTTTAATTTTGTTTTACAAATAACTTACTTTTTAACTGATATATAGTACGCCGCGTTGCAACAACTTTTTGACGTACTTTTTCCACTTCCACCGCGCTGATGCTTAGTTAGGAACCTGAAAATAACTATATTTTAATTTTTAATTAAATCATAATTATGTTACAGTTTGTTTTATCGTTTTTCTGTTCGGTAGTATTTTTAAATTTAATTAAAATTTTAATTCCTTCATTAATTCTTTATCCAGACGCATCTAATGAGTTTTAAGTCATTTTTTATTAGACTTATAGTAGTTCATTATTAGTTTTACGAAAAATTGAATTCGATACAAGCATCCAAAGATACGGTTGCATTTCGCTCCAAGTATACGTTCAAACAAAAATGTGTATGTGTGTGTGTTCATAATGACATGAGACGTCTGTTATATCAGTCACATGCCTGTTAAATTTCCTAATAATTTGAGGCTATTAACTTATAATGAATAACCGGGAAAAAATCGGCATGAATGATTCATCCGGAAAAAAAAGTTTTTATATGATCATATATAAACATTATAAAAAAAAAAATCTTATATTTTTTTAAGTGAATTTTTTCTTTCTACAAGTTTGGTTTGAAAGTTTTTTACAATTTTTTTTTTTGTTTATGAAATATTTGCTAAAAATCTGGCTCTAGGTGTTTTGAAATTTTTTTTTCTCTCATCGAAAGTCAGTGACGACTTTTTCATTTTAAGAGGGGAAAGTAGACGACATCATATATATGTTTTATATTGAGCTTCCGGTATCAATAGAAAATACTGTGCTATAAATTATGAACCTAATAATTTTCATTCGAGTATTCACTAGAGGTTTGAGTATTCTATAGAGTGCACTCTTCAACTGAATATAGTCAAAGATTGGCAGATAATCAAACTAACTCACTCTTTACAGTGAATTCGTATTTCAGACGATGCATTGCATAAATCCATCACTACTCGAGTGCAAAAAATAAGAAGAGGAAAAGATTAAAAAATAAAAAAGTTTCAAGCCAATTATTTTATTGACTGTTGTACTTTCATTTTCCTCAATAGATTTTACGGTGAAACAATATTTTTATGTTGTCAATTTGGACACAGAAAAAAATATTATTTATCTGTGTTAATAATTTGTTGTGTTGATTATTTTATGCTAAATCAACACATGTCAGTGTGATACTTAGGAATTTTAAAACGATGTACTACTTAACACTTAAAAAGTATTGCCTAGTATAAAAAATGAAATTAACAATGATTATTGAGGGTTACTTCAAAAACTTCACAAAATTTATGTTGAAAACTCAATCGATAGCCACGGAAAAATAAGGAGAAAAATAAAAGTAAAATAAACATTTTATAAATGTCAATTGAACTTAAAAATTTTTATTATTAATATACTAAATTGACCATGCACTAAAAAATGGAATGATTCGAAATTATAATTAAAAAGATTTAGTTATAATTTCGAATCATTTTATGTAATGCGAAAATAATTTTTCTGCTGAATAAAAATGCGTTTTTGATTATTTTAAAGATATTAATTGATTTACCATTTACAACTGATACGAAATATTACGTGATTTTTTTTCAAATCGTGACTGAAATAAAAAAATTGTTGCTGAAGGAGCTCGAAAATAGCGGAAAATTTCGAGACTGGTCTGCAGTCAACCAGTTTCCAAATTTTTTTTTTAAATGTCCCAGCTTTATGTATTTGACGTCGCTCTTTTTTCAATCCTACGGTTACGCTAGTGCTACTGCTAGTAGTTGTAGGACAGAAAAAGAAAAAAAAATGATTACAATACAGTTCTACGTTTTTAATTGATTAATTAATATTGATTAAAATAATTTATAACTAATTAATAGAATAATCAAACGACAATAATGAGTGGAAATTATTCTTTGATAAATTCTCTTTGTATTAATATGCGATTCGACCTATTTTGGTGTAATCAAAAGAGTGTAGAGATAATTTAATGTGAGCAAATGAGTCGAAAATAATAGACTGATCATAAAGCATTTTCAGATTTTTCACACTTGAAGTGTGCAATTAACGCAAATATTGTGTGGACTGTTTCTAACATACAGATTATGTTGATTTTAACACAATATTTTTTACTGTGCGTTGTTCATCTTTAAGTATAGTAATTCAGTGACAATCAACGATTAGACCATATCGATTACATTAAACTGTATAAGTTTTTGATAGTCCAAGGTTCGCGTGTCTAATAATAGTCACCTCAATATCCAATTTCGGGTGAGTTAACATTGATGAAGAATATACGCGCAGGTCAAAAACTCATGTTTAAATATTCCATCGTCAATATCTTCTGAACTAGTAGACTAATTTCCACGTTTGAGGTAGCATTCAACGCAATTTTTTAGTCTCTAACGCTGAAAATATTTTTAAAATAATTAATTAAACATTTTTGATTTTATTCGAAAAAAATACTTTTTTGAAATTTTTTCGTTAACGATATCTCTTGAATAAATGATTCAATTTTGATGGTTGAGGAGGAATTCAACGAGTTTCATAGAGTTTTTGAGTTTTTTGAAAATTTTTTTCACCATACCTGCACCGAAAGTTTAAGTTCCCGCACTGTTTAGAGAGAAGAAAGTCATTCTATTCTTTGATGAGAAAACAAACGATAAAAATTAGTGCATGCGCCATTCTTCCCATAAACAGAGGCAAAAATTTTAACTTTTATTAGGTGCAAATCTGGTGAAAAATTGTATATACACCACGGAGGAAGGTTGGACGTCCCAATCGTGTGTTTGCCACCCTCGTGTTTGGCTCAGGTAAACAATAACACACGGGGGTTGGAATTCTACTTTCCTCCTTTGGTGCGTAATATATTATTTCACATACTATTAATTTATTTGTGACACTGAGAAAAAAAAGTATATATCTCCAAGTAAAACTTCTTAATTTAAGTATAAGTTTACTTAAATAGTGCTAAGAAAATATATTCTTAATTATTGTAAAAATGCATTATCTCTAGAAATTAATGGGTAGATTGAAGCAATTGTTATAAAAATAAGAAATATTATACTTCGATGTAGTAAATTTTTTCTTGTTTTTAGTATTATGAGTCAAGTAAATATGTTTACTTGGATTATATTTTTTTTTCTCAGTAATATAATATAGCCATTTTCCTTTAGCCACTAAAATTATATTTGTATTAATTATACAGCTCAATCATATCTACTACTATAAAAAGTAAATTTTGCAAAATAAATTTAAAAAAATAAATAATATGGCAAAAGACAATTATATGAGAGGAAAATAAATAATAATATAAAAATAAGTTATTGATTGACTAGCTTGTTCCGGAGTGAGGTATGGTGATTATTGAGGGTTGTTAATATAAATTTATAAGGTCTTTCAATATCGAAGTATGAAAAATAATCAGTGAGCTTATAAATTTGATTATTAAATTAATTTAAAAATAAAAATTTTTTTAATAAAGTCTTTTATAACGTAATTTAAACTTTTGCTATATTACACTCTGAATTAAAAAAAAATTTTTGTTAAAATAAAGTTACTCTGTAATTAAAACTAACAAATTTAAACATTAAATCTCTAACAGAGGTTTAAATTTAAGCTTAACTTTACCAATATAATTCGAATATTTAAAGTATGCATAAATATAAATACATTTATCTACAAAGTATGAATAAAATATCAAACATATTTACTTAGAGGGAATATCTGGGAAATTAAAAAATTAACAATTTGATATATGTTTATAAAACCTGTAATTCTGATGAAAATATATTCCTAAATAATTAAAACTGACAGAGCTAAAAAATTTTCAAAAATACTAAAAAAAAATATTAATAACAAAAATGTCGCAATTAAAAAAAAAAAACCTCGTTTTGGTAAATTTATCTCACTCTAGTATATCCGCGTACTGCATAATAATGATCTCTAGTGCATCTTTGTAAGATGTAATGCATATTCAGATTTATGGTAGAATCTCTGGTACAAGAATTGCAGCAAAGCCACTTGATCTCGCCCCGAGGGTTTCTCATTTCGATGCGACTACCTTGAGAAGCTAAATAAAAGACGACGACTCAGTCCGCAAGTAGACAAAAACGAATAAGAAATTGAAGTATCAAAACCACTAGAAGAAGACATAAACATAAAAAAGATCAAATAGAAGAAGAAGACCAAAAAAGAAACGGGACGACAAATATATGAAAATCTTGAAACGAGTGAAGTAAAATATGTGAATAATGTGAATGTAATCCAAAAGACAGGTGATCTTAGGTAGACGAATGCACTTGAGTTTGAATTTCTATAAAAGCATGTCAGCTTTTGGTTATACCTATATACATATATAGAATATAATATATAGGTAGAGTCAAAACGAGCCTTTGGTATCCTATACATATTCCAGTGGCATCCTCTATAGATGAGTGTTGATCCTACGCGAAAAGATGTGATCTTTGTGATGGAAATACCACTACTACCGTTCACGTATTCTACAGACTCTTGACTTTGGTGAATTCCTTTTACAAGCTTCAAAATATATATGTGTA
Organism: Microplitis deprimator; assembly: GCA_964016945.1. Classification (NCBI taxonomy): domain Eukaryota; kingdom Metazoa; phylum Arthropoda; class Insecta; order Hymenoptera; family Braconidae; genus Microplitis; species Microplitis deprimator. The sequence continues at coordinate 10,345,352 of OZ024714.1, read as the reverse complement.
GATATACATATATATATATATATACTTGTCGCAGTCGTTTCATCACAAGTCCACTGGCATTTCCCGCATTGCTGCTTACTCTTTGGGGAATACACCTCGTTATCTTAAACTTCAATAGTCTGTACACGGAAAAGGTTAGAGCGTATAACTAGACGGAAATGTTGAATACACAGAAAGCGGAAGTACCTGAAGGAGTTGCTCGTTCGATACTTCCTATCGTCTTCTATACATCCCTATATTTTCTAAGACGATCGACATTTTCGTGTCTATGTAGATATTTTATGCATGTATATACATATTGTATATATATAAGGCAACATTGGAAGCATGAGCATTTTCACATGAATATCACTTGATTGCTTCGATATGCAAGCTAAGGATGGTGAGAAATTTTCCTACGGAAGGGATCAAGAGACCCTCTAACCTTTTTGAGCGATAGTACAGTTTAACGATAAAAAAAAAAAATATGGACGCTTCAATATAAACTAATAAATTTTTATGATATGTAGTAGTAGTGTAAGCTTTTAGAAAGAAAAATTTAGTATTTTAAAATACTCGGTTGGCGCTCTCGGCTGATAAATACTGTCATATTTTGGATTTAAATTTGAGAATTTGTTTGTTTTTTATAATAAATCTATTCGAAATCTTTATTCAATGATGTTTAGTGCGTATTCAAAGTAGGAAAGTTTTTAGAATTGATTTTATAAACGTTGATAAATAAAAATTTTATTAAAGTTGAAGATTTGTAAATTGTTCAGTGAATCTAATATATGAAATTACATGAAAATGACTCTTGAACTTTGATATTAAATAAACATATTTCTGTGAATAATCAGTACATAAAAGTAGAGAAGACTAGATAAAATGGGAACTTTGAAAAATAATGCATTTATAAGGGAGACTGAGGCATATCGGGATACCCGGAACACGGTGAGATTCCCCCAGAGTTTGGTAATAGAAAAATTTATTTTTAAACAGTTAAAATTTCATATAATTTACGAATATGTTTCAGATTGATACGAAGTACTCGAAATACGATAAGACACGTCGAAAGTTGTTGAGATAAACAAAAAAAGCTTATGTCAAGAAATATTTACTCATTGTTAAGTTTATTATAGATCATGAGAAAAACGAAGTTTCTGATGTGAATTAGGATACGCAGAAAATTAAATGAATTAAATTTTTGTTTTATAAACTTTTTAATTATTTTGCATGAATTATATATCTTAATAAAAAAATAATAGTGATTACTACTATTTTTTAAATAAAATATTAAGATGATAAGTAGCTTTAAATAATAAAGTTTTCTTCCTAAAATTCAAGTTTCGAAATTTTTGATAAGAATAAAAACCTATTCAATAAACCTACAAACTTATAAATCAGCAAATTTAAATTTTATTAATATTTCTCTATGATTTTTTTGAAGATATCTTCCCATCGTGCCTCACCCATTGAGGGTGCTTCACAATCGATCTATTATTTTCAACTCATTCGCTCACATTAAGTTCTCTCTACACTCTTTTGATTACACTAAATCGGGTGAAATCGTATACTAATACAAAGACAATTTATTAAAGAATAATTTTGATCCAATATCAAGCCGATTGATTATTCAATTAATTAATTATGAATTATTTTAATCCCAGAGACACGAGTCGTCAATTGTCGCGTATGAAACTACGTAAGTACGACAACTCTCGATATACACAATCAATCGGCCTAACTTGTTTATTATCTTTGTATTTATGTTTTTAAGAACGCTTTTGATAATCACTATCCAATTCCTTTTAATTTAATTGTAATTAATTAAATACGTAAAACTGATTATTCACGAAAAATTTAGCTGCCATTTTTATTTTTACTATTATATTATTTTTTTCCTTTTTTCTCTCCATCAACTACTGGCAGCAGCACTGGCGTAACAGTAGGATTGAAAAAAGAGCGACATCTAAGACAAAAAGGCGGGATATTTAAAAAAAAATTTCAATAAAAAAAAGTTGAACTGAAAATAAGAGATTAAAAAATCAAATTAATAATTCAAAAGCTGAATACAAATCAATAATCAAGAAAAAAATAAATTAACATTAGAGAATAAAAATAAAATAAAAGTAATAATTGAAAATTAAATCAGCGATTGAGGTATTTTTTTATTTTCGATAAAATTATTGCAAAATGATGATCGATGGTATCTACAAAAATGTTTGAAACAAATCGTATTCTCTACTAATTAGTATATTTGCCATAATAATTTTAGTTGCTCTCTTGGAAATCCTATTGCTTCAGTCTTTCCTAATTATTCAAATTACTTTTTTTCATTACTTTCTGTGTCACGGCTGCTACTTTCAAAAATTTTATTTTTTTTTCCCTCCTGAAATAAGTACACACTAAGAAGTCTTGTACATAAACCTTTTTATGTACAACGCCTACTTATTGACGCCAGCAGTCGTACCGGACAAATATACCTACCTGAGTGTTGTCAACGCTTTACAATTAAGTCGTATTGTACTAATGGACCACGTGTATTATAGATTTCTCGTATTCTCTAAAGTTCGTCATTTTCCCTTAACGTACTTTTAAAATTTATGTATCCGTTCCCATTTAATAATCTAAGCATAGAACGGTAATCTCTTCTTTGATTTTTCATCTTAAAACTATAGACCACCCAACTCGTGTGCACCTGCATGTGATTCTTGGAAATTAAAGAAAGCTAATGGAAACCACCAAATTTATGGCTTCCTTGGCGGCAGAGTGGCGCCAGGTCATCGGCCCACTTAAATAGTCAAAATCTATTTCCCAGGGATCACACGTGTGCATTGCCCTAGAACTTTCGGGCGAGTCCGAGTCTTCTCGTATGGGAAACAAGTTACCACCACTTTTCATATGTGAAGACCATATAAAAAGACCATGGACTTTAGCTCATCAGTTCTTTTGGGAATCAAACTCTGAACCATACTGAACTCCGGACACTTGACGGTGTTCGTGGCTAGAGGATTGATATCCCGATTGAGCATTCGGTCACGTGAGCCCAGGTCATTGGATCGGTCCTTGATCGTCGTAAGCACTCGTATAATCGGCATATTATTTTCTACTAGCTTCAGAAGCATAATCAACGCGATATTAGCGTATAGCATCCGATCACGTGAGCCCAGATCGCACGATTGGTCCTTGATCGTTGTAAGTCGTGAACTAATATCAACCGTTTAGCACCGGTACAGCATTGATTATCTTCATCTTATTTTTAATCCATTTAATTTCATTTTATTTTAATATTGAATTATACCACGAGAAACGTGAAGAATCAAAGAATATTTTACCGCGATAAATGCGAAGATTTGAATAATATTTTACCGCGAAAATACGCGAAGATTTTGGAATTGTTTTACCGTGAAAATACGCAAAGATTTTATAAACAAATTTATATTTTATTTTACCGCGAAGACGCGAAGAATTTGAATACATTGAAATTATTTTACCGCGAGAAGCGCGAAGACATTCATATTATTCTGATCTACGAAGATCTAGAAACGTATAAACATTTACATTGATGCAAGAAAAGCATACTAAATAAATAAATAAAACGATAAATTAGAATCATATTAATTAACCGCGAGAACGCGTTGTGAATAAGTGTCCTGTGTTACTGCTGACAGTCCTGACACCTCACCAAAAACCTGTTTGGGGTAAGTTTTAAACATTGTAACCATTATCTGGTATTTTCTAAATTTACTTTGAAATATTTGTAAAACATATGCATGAAACATTTACTTTTATATTTACTATTTTAAATATTGCCATTTGTAACCCTTTTGTATTTTGAGAATATTCAGTCTTCAATAAATAAATACTCGTTAACATAAAACAATTAAAAACATTATTTCTCAGACAATTTTACTTTAACAACGAGATACTAGCTTCACGAGGCTTTTCGGCAGCCCACCTTCCTTTATCCTTTATTTTACTACCTGTCTAGCCGCTCAGACCGATAGTTAACAGTAGGGGGTACACAATCTTACGTTTACCGCTCGACGTTTGATTGTGAAAAATAAACAGTCACATCATAAATTGGAAATCATTTTGGGTTGTTATCAATATTGTCTTCAACAATATTGTGTAGGCGCGATTTAAATATAGAATAGAATAAACTGAGCATTTGGTCACGTGAGCCCAGATCA
>OZ024714.1:9634180-9740980 GCA_964016945.1 Microplitis deprimator | reverse complement strand
AGGACGAAATATCCAGGGGATCTACATCACCAGATCCCTCAGCGGAGAAATTCCTCAAAGACAAACTGGACGGCGCGGCTCCGATTGTTGCTGCTGTTGTTGCTCTTGCAATAATCTCTGGTTCTGTTCAAGTAACTGCTGTGGAAAAATAATACAAATATAGAATTAAATAAATAAAGAAGGAGGAAAGGAGATTTTCGATAATAATATAGTTACCTGGACTATTGACTGGACCTCTGGGCTAACCCTAGTGGGTTCAGGGCAGTGGACCCACCGCTCATTTCTTTCCACCGGTTCTTCCTTCAACGGAGCATGCGGCTGCTCAGATGTAACACCTTGCCCATCGTGAACATCTTCCTGGATGACGATCTCTTCAGGCAATTCGATTACTTCTGTTTTGACGACGAAAGCCATTTTGACTATTTGATTTTTTTTTCATTTTCACTTGTCACGACAAGAAGAGAACTTGAGAATGATGTTTACACAAAAATCACGGGTATTTAAATTCACGGAGAATTCAAAGGTCCAAGAGGGCAGGATCCAAGAAGGACCAATGAAGCTTCAAACTTTTCCCACTACCCCAAACATCAAGAGAACGAAAACGCCTGAGATAATGCCTACAAGAATAACACTAAGAAAATTAACCTAACTGAAATCGACCACCAATACCCTTAGATACACTGAACCTTAAGAAAAAGAGGGAAAAGAGCCAAAACATGTACCAAGCCATCAACCAACTACCGCTCGAAGTCCAGGGATTCCTCCAATCATCAAACGCAATTGTTACAAATAATTTAATTTTAAATTTGTTGATTGGTGATTCAAGTTGACCTATCCTCATTCATTTATATTTACGCAAAGAAAATTTCCTTGCATAAATTAATGTCATCGAGGACGATGACGACTCTGGAGGTAGAGATGTAACAATCGGTACACTTGAATCATCACTCAACCGAACCTTAAGTTCAAAAATTTTTCTTTCATTTTTTTTATTTTATTTTATTTTGGTATAAAATTAACCTGGAGAATTCGGAGCACACTCACCAAAAATATAATAGTACATGAGGACTCGTACATGCGTATATGTGCATGAGTTTTGTATATATATGTTATATATGTATGTGTTGTCCATATATGGGTATTTATGACGCATTTTGGGTTTGCTCTGAATTCCCACAGAAAGGTATGTGAGCATGAACGGTCAAATTACAAGAAAGAGAGACGTAAATAAGTACAAGCAACTAGGAATTTTTCAGATGTCCCACATGAGGATTTCTCTGAGTCTTCCGCGGCCGCGAGTCCCTCGTCATCGTAAAAGTCTTAATATATTTGTCAAAACATTTCCTTGTTTTAGTTCGACTCAAATTTTTACGACTTTTCTAGTTAAAACATCTGTTACCAATAGGTCCCACGGTCTCCCGCGGATTCTTACTATTTCTTTTTTTACGTAGAAATCTTTATCGAATTCTATTTTATTTTTAATTTTTAATTACATTTCTTAGAAGTGCCTAAAATATTGGTAGTAAATGTCACCATATATTTTAGAGAAACATTGTTTTTACAAAATATCACGATACTCCGCGGACCCTTACTTTTCCCTTTTCCACCATAGAAAGCTTCTCTATTTTTAATTTTAATTACATTTCTCGGAACCATCTAAAATATTGGTCGTAAATGTCATTATAAAGACGTAGTCTTCAAAAATTTACATGGTCTCCCGCAGAACCTCTCCGTCCCCTGTTCCCATCACCGAAGATTTTTCTCTCGATTTTTGTTTTTTTTTACAATTATACTTTTCTAAAGTATGTAATATATCGACCATAAATGTCATATATTTTATAGAGACGTTATTTTTAAGCAGTCCACCTCGGACTTATTTTTCTATTTACATCCTATTCACTACAAATCCCAAGAACTCCTATAATAAATATGTCATTCTCAGCTGCTAAAAGAAATCAAAGCCTTCTGTATTATTTTTCCTCTTTGTCTTCAACCCACTCTCTGAGGCATCTTCGGCCTCACCTTTCTTTCAAACCTTTCGTATATAAACCCAGGAAAAATAATCGAAGTCAGTAATTACCGCAGCAACTAAAACCCTTGTCGGATCTATCTGCGAGTAAATTCCAAAGTTCGTTCTCGTGACGCTCCACAGCCTAGGCAACCGGGGGTCCTAGATCGATAACCGCAACTCGATTCTTTTAATTTTTGCTTGCGACTTGAAATTTTATTCTTAAAACCTTTCCTCGTGAGGTCCTACGCCTAGGCACCTGGACTCCTAGGTTGGATACCTAGAGTAAAAACATTTAAGTTCGCATTAAATTTAACTAAACTCCTTCACGTGACGTCCACAGCCTAGGCAACCGGAGTCCTTGTTCGAGAATAGTTAATCCAGTTAATAAAAACCCTAAAAATCATTATAAATTCACTCGAAGGCAAAGCCGGCCTCTTGGTTCAGCGTGCAGTGCGTTCGTGTGAAAAGATTCAACCTGTGAATCTCAACTAAATACCATCATAAACATTGTAAAATTCCTGTGTACACAAATTCAAATTGGTGAATTTGGAATGAGTGTGTGTGCAGGTATATCAACCCATTGGGGTAAGTTCATGACTATAATATTTTTGTAAAATTTAATCTGTCAATATACTACACATGTTTTTGTATACACTTGCCTTTTATTTACTGTCCTTTTCTCCGGCATTCAAAAGTGCTGGTTATTTAAGTCACAGTAAAATATAAATAAAACAGATAAAGAACACGGTCTTCTCGAGGGCCCATATTCACCGACCCAACATCCCTCTCGCTCAGAAATCCCGGACCTACCCTAACGCCACGCAGGTCATTGAACGGGACGGTCTATAGTACATCCGCTCGGTACAAATAGACAAATAAGTTGTAAAATAACACAAAATTATAAGATTCTTATATCAGCCACGTGACGCTAAATTCCTTGGTTGGATGACAGAATAAAAATAATTTCACACTTTAATATATAAATTAATAATCGGTGCCTGATCCGTCATACGTTCTCACACTAACCACGTGACGTTCAATCGAACTCCTTGGCTGAGTTATAGAACGAGGTAATTCGGTATCCCGGTATTAAATCGTAAATTAAAAATAACCCGTTCGCCCGTCGCCTTCACTCACTCCGATCGTGACATTTCCTAAGAACTGTTGGCAAATTTAAAATTTTTAAAATTAATAAATTGAAATAAACAATTTTAAAATTTAGTCTGATTTTTTAAAAATCAATTACAAGGATTTATTTCAATTTTTAACCAGCATCTGTTTTTAGTCTCCTATGAAATGCTAGAAAATTAAAAATTTTTAAATTTAATAAATCGACATGAATAATTTTCAAATCAAGTCTGATTTAAAAAAAATTGATTACAAGTATTAAATTTCAATTTCTAACCAGCATCTGTTTTTAGTTTCCTAAGAACTGTTGGCAAATTTAAAATTTAAAAATTTAATAAATTGACATAAACAATTTTCAAATCAAGTCTGATTTTCATAAAATTAATTACAAGTATTAAATTTTAATTTTCAACCTCCATCTGTTTTTAGTTTCCTAAGAACTGCTGGAAAATTTGAAATTTAATAAATTGAAATAAACAATTTTCAAAACAAGTCTGATTTTTAAAAAATTGATTACAAGTATTAAATTTTAATTTTCAACCAGCATCTGTTTTTAGTTGCCTAAGAACTGCTGGGGAATTTATTTATCTTAAAAATGAAAATAAATAATTTTCAAATCGAGTCTGATTTTTAAAAAATTGATTGCAAGTATTAAATTTTAATTTTCAACCAGCATCTGTTTTCAGTTTCCTAAGAACTGTTGGCAAATTTAAAATTTTTAAATTTAATAAATTGAATTAAACAATTTTCAAATCAAGTCTGATTTTTAAAAAATTGATTACAAGTATTAAATTTTAATTTTCAACCAGCATCTGTTTTCAGTTTCCTAAGAACTGTTGGCAAATTTAAAATTTTTAAATTTAATCAATTGGAATAAACAATTTTAAAATTAAGTCTGATTTTTGAAAAATTAATTACAAGGATTTATTTTAATTTTAAGCCAGCATCTATTCTTAGTTGCCTAAAAACTGCTGGGAAATTTATTTATCTTGAAAATAAAAATGAATAATTTTTAAATCAAGTCTGATTTTTAAAAAATTGATTACAAGTATTAAATTTTAATTTTTAACCAGCATCTGCTTTTCGTTTCCTAAGAACTGCTGGGAAATTAAAAATTTTTAAATTTAATAAATTGAAATAAACAATTTTTAAATTTAATAAATTAAAATAAACAATTTTTAAATTAAATCTAATTTCTAAAAATTGATTACGAAGTTTTATTTTTAATTTTAAGCAAGCATCTATCCTTAGTTGCCTAAGAAATGCTGGGAAGTTAATTTAACTTAAAAATAAAAATAAATAATTTTCAAATCAAGTCTGATTTTTAAAAAATTGATTACAAGTATTAAATTTTAATTTTTAACCAGCATCTGTTTTTAGTTTCCTAAGAACTGTTGGCAAATTTAAAATTTTAAAATTTAATAAATTGACATAAACAATTTTCAAATCAAGTCTGATTTTCATAAAATTAATTACAAGTATTAAATTTTAATTTTCAACCTCCATCTGTTTTTAGTTTCCTAAGAACTGCTGGAAAATTCAAATTTAATAAATTGGAATAAACAATTTTTGAATCAAGTCTGAATTCTAGAGGATTAATTACAAGGATTTATTTTAATTTTAAGCCAGCATCTGTTTTTAGTTTCCTAAGAACTGCTGGAAAATTTGAAATTTAATAAATTGAAATAAACAATTTTAAAAACAAGTCTGATTTTTAAAAAATAGATTACAAGTATTAAATTTTAATTTTCAACCAGCATCTGTTTTTAGTTGCCTAAGAACTGCTGGGAAATTTATTTATTTAAAAAATGAAAATAAATAATTTTCAAATCGAGTAATTTTTAAAAAATTGATTACAGGTATTAAATTTTAATTTTCAACCAGCATCTGTTTTCAGTTTCCTAAGAACTGTTGACAAATTTAAAATTTTTAAATTTAATAAATTGAAATAAACAATTTTCAAATCAAGTCTGATTTTTAAAAAATTGATTACAAGTATTAAATTTTAATTTTCAATCAGCATTTGTTTTCAGTTTCCTAGGAACTGCTGGAAAATTAAAAATTTTTAAATTTAATAAATTGAAATAAACAATTTTTTGTTACGTCGGATTTGTAATAAAAGCAGGCTTTGAGCCTTGACTATAATATGACAACGGTATTAAGGATGCCAAATTATAAGCGAAGAACTCGACCTACTCTAAAATCGGACTTATAGAATATACTTGGTCCTAGTCTTCCGACCAATAGACCGGAGACAAGAAACCTTAGTGAAGGAATGTGTAAATTAAAACATGAATTTAAATTATTAATGAATGTATATATTGTTACAAAAATTTAGATTAAAAAATATAAAATTGAATTTATTGAAGTCAAGGTTATATAATACAGAATTATTCGGAATTTAACTTGTTAACAAATATTAAGTAAATTTTAGATACGAATGACAATTATTTCTTTTACGCTGTAAACTACAAAAATCTAATCATTTTGAACGTTCCATTAACTAGGTGGCTTATGTTAGTAATACTCTAGCCTACTCTAGTTGAAATGACTGGTAGAGAATGTTTCTTAATGATACAGTACAAAAATATTAATATACGAGATATTAAATTTCGTGGACTTACTACATATTAAATGGCGATAATTTTACATGGATATTTTATTGAAATATGCGTTGATCGAAAGTCTTCATGCTTTGGTAAATAATTATTGGCCTATTCCTTACTTCATATTTAAAATCGACTACGTGTACGTCTTTCATTGTATCGGGTTTTTAAAAACAAGGTGGCTAGAAGCCTACTCTTTACTATATGAAAATGAGATCACTTAGATATAGGAAGAATAACGGGTATTAAGTTAATAGTTCGGGACTCACGACACAACTGACTATTTTTGGGTCAGTTCGTTAGACTTTCGGAAAAATGGGTGGTTTCTCAAACTTCTGTATTTGGGGGACATTCTCTTCCCACGTTCTTCCACCTCTACCCAAAAGTTTTCCACTTCCTTTCGGGAAACCATTGTTTCGGGGCCGCACTATCTCTTCCACATTGATTTCCCGTTTCCCTCTCTTTCGGTTCTTCACAACTCACTGCTCTTTTTTGCTAATAATAAATGTAATAATAGTAATAATAATAAAAGTAATTGATATTACTATTTTCATAAATCTTAATAAATAATTTGATTTATTTTTCCTTAAATTATTGTTAAATGAAATTTTCTATTTCTATTTTGTTTAAGTTTTATTCTAATATTTTAATAATTTATTTGTCTTTAAATTCTGATATTTTAATGTTTTATTTTATTTAAATTAAATTCTCATATTTTAATATTTTATTTTATTTAATTTAAATTCTAATATTTGAATGTTTTATTTTATTTAATTTGAATGTTAATATTTTATTTTATTGTATTTTCGCTTTAGTATTTTACTCTTAACAATATTTAAAATTGTTAAATTTTATTATCTCCCTACAACCTTTTAATTTTTATTTATTTAAACATTCATTTGTCTAGACACCATAATTTATTTTTAAGTATTTTTCAATTTAGAAAACATATCAGAAATGCATTACAATGGTACTATTTTCTTTAAGTCTTATTTTAGAGTGCAGTTTTAATAAGAAAGTGCGTCAACTGCCACTCTGACCATGGTGAGGATTAAAATTCCTTTTCACTTAATATAATATTCGAACATGAATTATGTGTTGAGACAAATTTTGAAAACTACAATAAGAGTAACATAAAATGATAATAATATTAAACTAAAAATTCACTCGGACGTAACATTTAAAATTAAGTCTGATTTCTAAAAAATTGATTACAAGGTTTTATTTTGAATTTTAAACAAGCATCTATCCTTAGTTGCCTAAGAAATGCTGGGAAGTTCATTTAACTTAAAAATAAAAATAAATAATTTTCAAATCAAGTCTGATTTTTAAAAAATTAATTAAAAGTATTAAATTTTAATTTTTAACCAGTGTCACGGCTGCTACTTTCAAAAATTTTATTTTTTTTCCCTCCTGAAATAAGTACACACTAAGAAGTCTTGTACGTAAACCTTTTTATGTATAACGCCGACTTATTGACGCCAGCAGTCGTACCGGACAAATATACCTACCTGAGTGTTGTCAACGCTTTACAATTAAGTCGTATTGTACTAATGGACCACGTGTATTATAGATTTCTTGTATTCTCTAAATTTCGTCATTTTCCCTTAACGTACTTTTAAAATTTATGTATCCGTTCCCATTTAATAATCTAATCATAGAACGGTAATCTTTTCTTTGATTTTTCATCTTAAAACTATAGACCACCCAACTCGTGTGCACCTGCATGTGATTCTTGGAAATTAAAGAAAGCTAATGGAAACCACCAAATTTATGGCTTCCTTGGCGGCAGAGTGGCGCCAAGTCATCGGCCCACTTAAATAGTCAAAATCTATTTCCCAGGGATCACACGTGTGCATGGGCCTAGAACTTTCGGGCGAGTCCGAGTCTTCTCGTATGGGAAACAAGTTACCACCACTTTTCATATGTGAAGACCATATAAAAAGACCATGGACTTTAGCTCATCAGTTCTTTTGGGAATCAAACTCTGAACCATACTGAACTCCGGACACTTGACGGTGTTCGTGGCTAGAGGATTGATATCTCGATTGAGCATTCGGTTAACGGTAGCTGGGCGCACGAACCGGACCTTGATCGTCGTAAGCACTCGAATAATCGGTATATCATTTTCTACTAGTCTCAGGAGAATAATTAGCGTTATTAAATTCACCATTCGGTCAGCGGTAGCTGGGCATACGAACCGGACCTTGATCGTTGTAAGTCGTGAATTAATATCAATCGGAAGCACCGGTAGCGTTGATTATCTTCATCTTATTTTTAATCCATTTAATTTCATTTTATTTTAATATTGAATTATACCACGAGAAACGTGAAGAATCAAAGAATATTTTACCGCGATAAATGCGAAGATTTTGAATAATATTTTATCGCGAAAATACGCGAAGATTTTATAAACAAATTTATATTTTATTTTTACCGCGAAAAAGCGAAGAATTTGAATACATTTAAAATTATTTTACCGCGAGAAGCGCGAAGACATTCATTTTATTTTTTTGGAAACGTATAAACATTTAGATTGATACAACAAAAGTATACTAAATAAATAAATAAACCGATAAATTAGAATCATATTAATTAACCGCGAGAACGCACTGTAAATAAGTGTCCTGTGTTACTGCTGACAGTCCTGACACCTCACCAAAAACCTGTTTAGGGTAAGTTTTAAAACATTGTAACCATTATTTGATATTTTCTAAATTTACTTCGAGAAATTGTCAAACATATGCATGAAACATTTATTTTCATATTTACTATTTTATATACTGTAATTTGTAACCCTTTTGTATTTTGAGAATATTTAGTCCTCAATAAATAAATACTCGTTAATATAAAACAATTGAAAAACATTATTTCTCAGACAATTTTACTCTAACAACGAGATACTAGCTTCACGAGGCTTTTTGGCAACCTACCTTCCTTTATCCCTTATTTTACTACCTGTCTAGCCGCTCAGACCGATAGTTCACAGTAGGGGGTACACAATCTTACGTTTACCGCTCGACGTTTGATTGTGAAAAATAAACAGTCACATCATAAATTAGAAATCATTTTGGGTTAATATCAATATTGTCTTCAACAATATTGTGTAGGCGCGATTTAAATATAAATAGAATAAACTGAGCATTTGGTTAACGGTAGCCGGGCATACGAACTGGACCTTGATCAATGTAAGTACCCTTTTATTCAATACTTTTATACGAAATCTCGTACCTACGCCCATCACAATCTCCAATCGTGACACCAGCATCTGTTTTTAGTTTCCTAAAAACTGCTGGGAACTTAAAAATTTTAAAATTTAATAAATTGAAATAAACAATTTTCAAATCAAGTCTGAGTTCCATAAAATTAATTATAAGTATTAAATATTAATTTTCAACGAGCATCTGTTTTTAGTTTCCTAATAACTGTTGAGAAATTCAAAATTTTTAAAATTAATAAATTGAAATTAACAATTTTTAGATTAAGTCTGATTCTTAAAAAATGAATTGCAAGGTTTTGTTTTTGATTTTAAGCCAGCATTTATCCTTAGTTGCCTAAGAAATGCTGGGAAGTTAATTTAACTTAAAAATAAAAATAGATAATTTTCAAATCAAGTCTGATTTTAAAAAAATTAATCACAAGTATTGAATTTCAATTTTTAACCAGCATCTGTTTTTAGTTTCCTAAAAACTGTTGGAAACTTAAATTTTTTAAATTTAATAAATTGACATAAACAATTTTCAAATCAAGTCTGATTTCTATAAAATTAATTACAAGTATTAAATATTAATTTTCAACCAGCATCTGTTTTTAGTTTCCTAAGAACTGTTGAGAAATTCAAAATTTTTAAATTTAATAAATTGAAATAAACAATTTTTAGATTAAGTCTGATTCTTAAAAATTTAATTGCAAGGTTTTGTTTTTGATTTTAAGCCAGCATTTATCCTTAGTTGCCTAAGAACTGCTGGGAAATTTATTTATCTTTAAAATCAAAATAAACAATTTTCAAATCAAGTCTGATTTTTATAAAATAATTACAAATATTAAATTTTAGTTTTCAACCAGCATTCGTTTTTAGTTTCCTAAGAACTGCTGTGAAATTTAAAATTTTAAAAGATAATAAATTGAAATAAACAACTTTCAAATTAATTCTGATTTTTTTTAAATTCATTACAAGGACTTATTTTTTATTTTAAGCCAGCATCTATTCTTAGTTGCCTAAGAACTTCTGGGAAATTTATTTATCTTTAAAATCAAAATAAACAATTTTCAAATCAAGTCTGATTTTTATAAAATAATTACAAGGATTTATTTTTAATTTTTTAAGCCAGCATCTGTTATTAGTTTCCTAAGAACTGCTGGGAAATTTAAAATTTAAAAATTTAATTAATTAAAGTAAACAATTTTCAAATTAAGTCTGATTTTTAAAAAATTCATTACAAGGACTTATTTTAATTTTAAGTCAGCATCTATTCTTAGTTGCCTAAGAACTGCTGGGAAATTTATTTATCTTAAAAATAAAAATAAATAATTCTCAAATCATGTCTGATTTCTAAAAAATTAAATACAAGGATTCAATTTTAATTTTAAACCAGCATCTATTCTTAGATTTCTAAGAATAGCTGGGAAATTCACAATGAAAATTTTTTTTTGGATTACAATTACTTTTATTATTTATTGCGCGTTCATAACCTCAATAAATAAGTATTCATGTTTTTATCTCATTTTTCATCTCTTTTTTTGTATTCATTGTTACGTCCCAGCAGTGCTGCCAGAACGTGCGATATTTTTACCCCTTCCAGAAATGAATGTACAGGCATATGATAGTGGTGACGATTGGGAAATGGATGAATCGTGAAAATCATCGACTTTTTTTCAGCTTTTTCCACTCTAGACAACTATTATTGTAATTATTTATTCGCGTATTTTAATCAAATTTAAATTATTTAATTTTCATATTAATCGTCAACTTTTTTTCAGCTTTTTCCCTGTGTAAAACTTTTATTAAAAATTATTATTTTGATTATTATTCGTCCATTAATAAAACTAAAATTATTAAATATTCAATTATAAAGTTAGAGCTTTAAGCTCCAATGTATCATAAGTATTGTGCAATATTTGAAGCTTTAATGAATTTATTTATTTTAAGAAGAAGGTAAAGCCTTCAGCTCTCCTTCCACCTGAATCTAGTCTGGTTTTTAAAGCTTTAATTAATTAATTAATTTATTTTTAGAAGAAGTTAGAGCCTTCAGCTCTGCTTCCACCTGATTCTAGTCTGCTGTTCGAAGCATTAATTATTTTATAAGAATGCAACAGCTTTAAGCTTTGCAATTTAAGATTAATTTTATTATCATTTAAAAAATTGTGAACGTTCTTTGAGTGTTCGGGTTTATATTATGGTTGATAGGCCTCTGAGAGACCCACCATAAAAAAAAATGGGAACGCATCATGATACAGTACCTCATGGGTAATGTGGAAACCTGTGTCATTAAAATTATCAAATAAAAAAAAAAAATTCGAATTAAAAAAAAAAACTGATTTTTGGTCGCGGAATCGAACACGCGACTGCGATCGTGATGCTAAAATGATAGCACGCGTCCATTGATCCTACTTAGCAATGGAAGACGTGAGGTAATATAAAAGTCGTATTTTAGACTTGAAGTAAGAATTAAGTCTAATAATTATTATAAATAATATATAGTTATATTATTATATATAATTAAATTATTAATAATAATAAATTAACTATTAGAACTACGGATAGTAGCATAAAAATGATAAAAAACGATAAATGAAGTCTAAAAATTGCGTTTTGTTATTTATTTAAATAATATTGATAAGCTTTTTTTTTTTGTAAAAATTAGTTGAGGATAATTAGAAAATAATTAATTATTAAGTAGTTTAAAAAAAAAATAAATTCGACTCAGTCGCGGTTGTGAACACACGACTTGAAGCTCCTGAAACAAAAACATTGTCGCACGTCCACAGAACCAGTGTATTAATTGAATGCAACAGCTTTTATAAAAATTGTATTTAAAACTCTAAGTAACAATTAAAACTAATAACTAATATTAATAATAAATAACTTTTAATAATAATTATTTATTAAAATTACAAATAATAATCTAAAATTTATTATTAAATAAAAGTACAATGAGATGATTATGTTTTAATATTTATTTATCCATTTTACAGCCATTTAAATTTGTTCAAAAAATTTTTAATTATTAATTAATTGAAAAATTTGAACAAATAAATATTTAAAAATTTATTACGTTAAAAAATAATAAAAAAAAAAAAAAAAAATTCGCGTGCGGATTTGAACACGCAACTCTAAGCGGGTACGAAACGACGCATGGTGGGAGAAACATTTCTCCTCCGTTTGTCTACAGCGCTCGGTTTCTCTCGGCTTCTTTCGGTTTCCCGACACACCGATAGACATGATTGCATGTGTGCATCGCGCGCACGGCGTTCTGGAATGGGTAAAAATATCGCACGTTCTGGCAGCACTGAGCTGCACAAACATCTATTTTGTTTAAGATAACTTTTGTTAATAGATAAGTGACTCATTTGTTAGTAACAAAAGCGGAGAGATCGTGAGAATTAAGTATTTTTAATAAATATTAGAATGGATCATCCGAGAACATGCGTTATCTCGAATAACCCCTCCACATGAATCGATGCGCGGGTCTGATGCCCAAGCGTATTGATAAGAGTTACTCTAGTTTTTCTCGATCAAGGGAAGTCAGTCTGAAAGATAGAATCATTGAGAGCAGTCAGGCTCAATATTAAATACTCAACTTCTTCCTCACCCTCTTGAAGTTATTGTTAAGAGAACTTTAACAAATTTATAAATTGATTCAATTGTATATTTTCACATTATTTAAATTATTCTTTTACAATTGAATAAATTGGGTTGAGATATAAAACAATATATAATCAAACAACCAGTTTATTTCATCCTGCATGCTAAAGCTATGTGTGAACATATCTACGGTAGATGGCACCTCTGTTCTTAAAAGCAAAAGAGAAATCAGCTGACGCCATATTTGTTATGACTTATCTGTCTTCATGATAAATTTACCCATTACTTTTTTTGTCCAAAGTTTTTAATTATAAAACCAATTTAATCAAAACAAATTTTCTATCAGGTAAACGTGTTTGGATCTCAGGTACCTGGTCTCGATGGCCATTTCACGATAAAAAATATTATTTCATAATTAAAAGAGTTTATATTGAGTAGGTATCTGCTGTAGATTTTTATTATGACTTTTCTAAAGATTCCTTTTGTTTTTTTCTCATATTAATCAACAAAAGAAACTACCGTCCTAATAGATAACAATATCCTAAGGACGTATGTAAATTTTCATTAAGAGCAGTTTTCAGTTTTACGTTGCCGGCCGAGTTTACTTAAACTTTGTCCAAAGAAATAACTTAGAAAAACTTCACAGAATTTAATGAAAATTTACATACGTCCTTAGGATTTTGTTATTTATTAGGAGGGTAGTTTCTTTTGTGGATTAATATGAGAAAAAAAAAAAGAATCTTTAGAAAAGTCATAATAAAAATCTACAGCAGATACCTACTCAATATAACTCTTTTAATTATGGAATAATATTTTTTATCGTAAAATTGTAAATTTCCCAGCTATTCTTAGAAATCTAAGAATAGATGCTGGTTTAAAATTAAAATTAAATCCTTGTAATTATTTTATAAAAATCAGACTAGATTTGAAAATTGTTTATTTTGATTTCTAAGATAAATAAATTTTCTAGCAGTTCTTAGGCAACTAAGGATAAATGCTGGCTTAAAATCAAAAACAAAACCTTGCAATTAATTTTTTAAAAATCAGACTTAATTTAATAATTGTTTATTTCAATTTATTAAATTTAAAAATTTTGAATTTCCCAACAGATCTTAGGAAACTAAAAACATATGCTGGTTGATAATTGAAATTTAATACTTGTAATCAATTTTTTAAAAATCAGACTTGATTTGAAAATTGTTTATTTCAATTTATTAAATTTTAAATTTGCCAGCAGTTCTTAAGAAACTAAAAACAGATGCTGGTTGAAAATTGAAATTTAATATTTGTAATCAATTTTTTAAAAATCAGACTTGATTTGAAAATTATTTATTTTTATTTTTAAGTTAAATTAACTTCCCAGTATTTCTTAGGCAACTAAGGATAGACGCTTGCTTAAAATTAAAAATAAAACCTTCTAATCAATTTTTTAGAAATCAGACTTAATTTAAAAATTGTTTATTCCAATTTATTAAATTTAAAAATTTTTAATTTTCCAGCAGTTCTTAGGAAACTAAAAACATACGCTGGTTGATAATTAAAATTGAATACTTGTAATCAATTTTTTAAAAATCAGACTTGATTTGAAAATTATTTATTTTTATTTTTAAGATAAATAAATTCCCAGCAGTTCTTAGGCAACTAAGAATAGATGCTGGCTTAAAATTAAAAATAAATCCTTGTCATTAATTTTTTAAAAATCAGACTTGATTTGAAAATTATTTATTTTCATTTTAAAAATAAATAAATTTCTCGGCAGTTCTTAGGAAACTCAAAACAGATGCTGGTTGAAAATTAAAATTTAATACTTGTAATCAATTTTTTAAAAATCAGACTTGATTTGAAAATTATTTATTTTTATTCTTAAGTTTAATTAACTTCCCAGCATTTCTTGGGCAACTAAGGATAGATGCTCGCTTAAAATTAAAAATAAAACCTTGTAATCAATTTTTTAGAAATCAGACTTAATTTAAAAATTGTTTATTTCAATTTATTAAATGTAAAATTTTTTAATTTTCCAGCAGTTCTTAGAAAACTAAAAACAGATGTAGGCTAAAAATTAAAATTTAATACTTGTAATTTATGTTATGAAAATCAGACTTAATTTTAAAATTGTGTATTTTAATTTATTAAATTTTAAAATTTTTAATTTGCCAACAGTTCTTTGGAAACTAAAAACAGATGCTGGTGGAAAATCAAAATTTAATACTTGTAATTAATTTTTAAAATCGAACTTAATTTCGAAATTATTTACTTCTATTTTTAAAATAAATAAATTAATTTTTTAAATCGGTCTTAACTCGGAACTTATTTAGTTTTATTCATTATGAAATTTTTTAATTTTAAATTCCTCAGTAGTTCTTAAGAAACTGAGAATAGATGCCGGTATGAAATGAAAATTTAATGCTCATACTGAATCTAAATGAATGTCAAACTGAATTTTGAAATTATTTATTTTTATTTTTAAAATAAAAAAATTTCCCAGCAGTTCGTAGGAAACTAAGAATAGATGCCAGTTGAAAATTAAAGTTAAACAATTGAAATAGTTGCCGAAGTGAGGCGAAAAAAATTTTTCGATCGTAAAGCACACTCTGATGCTTCGCATCATGAGTCGTGCAATACTTGTAATTAATTTTTCAAAAATCAGACTTTATTTGAAAATTATTAATTTTTATTTTGCAAATTTTTGAAGTAAAAATTTTACAGCAGTTCTTAGAAAACTAAGAATAGGTGCGAGTTATAAATTAAAATTTAATACTTGGACATTATTGTTGAAAACATCAGAGACGGAATTTGGAATTATTTATTTTTATTTCTAGAATATTTAATTTTAAAATTTCCCTGCAGTTTTTAGGAAACTAAAAATAGACTCTCGCTCAGAATTATAATTGATATCGTAAAATTAATTTTTCCTAAAATTAGACTAAATTCGGGAATTATTTATTTTTATTTCTAGAATATTTAATTTCAAAATTTTTCAGCAGTTCTTAGGAAACTAAGAGTAGATGCTAGTTCCAAATTAAAATGAGATACTCTAATTAATAATTAATTTTCAAAACATATGGGAGACTGAAATTAAAAATGACGCATTTTGACTTTTGATATTTAAATTTAAAATTTGCCAACAAATTTAAGGAAACTTAAAATAGATAACGGATTAAAATCAGAATTCAATACTTGTAATTAATTCTGAAAAATAACAGAGACTGAATTTGAAATCATTCATTTTGATTTTTAAAATATTTCATTCTTTAATTTCCCAGTAGTTCTTAGGAATCTTAGAATATATATTGGTATAAAATTGAAATTAATTATCTGTAATAAATTTCCAATAATATCAGACTAAATTTGGAAATTACTAGCTTATATCTTTAATTAATTTAAATTTCAATAATTTAAAAATAAAAATACATACTTTAAAGATTTAGTCTCTGATATTTTCGAAAATGAAATCCAAGTATTTAATTTTGATTTTAAGCCAGCATCTATTCTGAGATTCCTAAGAACTGCTGGGAATTTTAATACGAAATGTTTTAACAATAAAAATAATGAATTTCATGTTCAGTCTCTTATATTTTTTTAAATTAATTTTCGAATTTTGATTTTAACCCAGTTTCTCAGTTTCCTTGAATCTGCTGGCACATTTAATATTTAAATGTCAAACCTTCAAATAAATAGTTTTTAATTTCAGTCTCTCATGTCTGAAAAATAATAAGAGTACCTCATTGTAATTTTGAGTGAGCACCTATCCTTGTTTTCCTAAGCACTGCTGGGAAATTTTAAATTTAAATAATTTAAAAATAAAAATTATCAAATTTTCTATATCAGTCCCTGATGTTTTTGAAAATAAATTGGAAGTGTTTAATTTTTATTTTATACCAACATCTATCCTTAGATTTCTAATTAAAATTAAATACTTGTGTCACGATTGGAGATCGTGATGGGCATAGGTACGAGATTTCGTATAAAAGTATTGAATAAAAGGGTACTTACATTGATCAAGGTCCAGTTCGTATGCCCGGCTACCGTTAACCAAATGCTCAGTTTATTCTATTTATATTTAAATCGCGTCTACACAATATTGTTGAAGACAATATCGATATTAACCCAAAATGATTTCCAATTTATGATGTGACTGATTATTTTTCACAATCAAACGTCGAGCGGTGAACGTAAGATTGTGTACCCCCTACTGTGAACTATCGGTCTGAGCGGCTAGACAGGTAGTAAAATAAGGGATAAAGGAAGGTAGGTTGCCGAAAAGCCTCGTGAAGCTAGTATCTCGTTGTTAAAGTAAAATTGTCTGAGAAATAATGTTTTTCAATTGTTTTATGTTAACGAGTATTTATTTATTGAGGACTAAATATTCTCAAAATACAAAAGGGTTACAAATGACAATATATAAAATAGTAAATATGAAAGTAAATGTTTCATGCATATGTTTGACAATTTTTCGAAGTAAATTTAGAAAATATCAAATAATGGTTACAATGTTTTAAAACTTATCCTAAACAGGTTTTTGGTGAGGTGTCAGGACTGTCAGCAGTAACACAGGACACTTATTCACAACGCGTTCTCGCGGTTAATTAATATGATTCTAATTTATCGGTTTATTTATTTATTTAGTATACTTTTGTTGTATCAATCTAAATGTTTATACGTTTCCAAAAAAAATAAAATGAATGTCTTCGCGCTTCTCGCGGTAAAATAATTTCAAATGTATTCAAATTCTTCGCTTTTTCGCGGTAAATATAAAATATAAATTTGTTCATAAAATCTTCGCGTATTTTCGCGGTAAAATATTATTCAAAATCTTCGCGTATTTTCGCGGCAAAATATTATTCAAAATCTTCGCATTTATCGCGGTAAAATATTCTTTGATTCTTCACGTTTCTCGTGGTATAATTCAATATTAAAATAAAATGAAATTAAATGGATTAAAAATAAGATGAAGATAATCAACGCTACCGGTGCTTCCGATTGATATTAATTCACGACTTACAACGATCAAGGTCCGGTTCGTATGCCCAGCTACCGTTGACCGAATAGTGAATTTAATAACGCTAATTATTCTCCTGAGACTAGTAGAAAATGATATACCGATTATTCGAGTGCTTACGACGATCAAGGTCCGGTTCGTACGCCCAGCTACCGTTAACCGAATGCTCAATCGAGATATCCATCCTCTAGCCACGAACACCGTCAAGTGTCCGGAGTTCAGTATGGTTCAGAGTTTGATTCCCAAAAGAACTGATGAGCTAAAGTCCATGGTCTTTTTATATGGTCTTCACATATGAAAAGTGGTGGTAACTTGTTTCCCATACGAGAAGACTCGGACTCGCCCGAAAGTTCTAGGCCCATGCACACGTGTGATCCCTGGGAAATAGATTTTGACTATTTAAGTGGGCCGATGACTTGGCGCCACTCTGCCGCCATAAGAAGAAATCTATGGTACATGTATCCCATTAGTACCTTTCCTACTTAGGCCAGTACGACTTAATTGTCAACGCTCAGGGAGGTATATTTTTCCGGTACGACTGCTGGCGTCAATAAGTCGGCATTATACATAAAAAGGTTTACGTACAAGAGGTCTTAGTGTGTACTTATTTCGGGAGGGAAAAAAAATAAAATTTTTGAAAGTAGCAGCCGTGACAGTAGCTTGGCAAAGTAATCTCTGACCAGTTGGGTGATGAAGTTATCTATACGAGGGATATCTGCTACTTCATACAGGACTTCATTGCTGACGAATTTTTGGTAGTCTGTTTCTTTGGATCTGTACAGCCCTGTACACGTCCTCAGGCACTTACGTTCAAAGGATCTGATCTTCTCCATGACGGTGGACCCCATATTCCACCATATGGGTGATGCGTATGTGATTAAAGGAAGTATAAGGAGCTGGTAGAATATTACTTTTGCACTTCGTGACAGGTGTTTGCAGTAAAATATTCGCCCGTTGGCTTTGAATGCTTGTGATGCCTTCTCCAGCTGAAGCTATAGGTGTTGGTTGAGCTTAAGTAAGTAGTCCAGATGAACCCCTAGGTATTTCACAGTTTTTTTTTAGGGTACTATTGTTGTCTTATTGATGTCTGGTTGCATCATCTGTAGCTCGAAGTCCAGGAGGCCTTTTTAACTTTTCGCTAAGAAAATTGCAAATTTTCAAAAATTCGGGAAGTTATTGGTTTCGGTCCGATTTTCGAAAATCGAATTTCTAAGAGATCTTGACGTTTTGAGGTTCTAGGAAGCTATTCTGACTAATTTCAAGATGATGTCCGAGTGTATGATGTATGTATGTATGTACGTATGTATGTATGTAAATATCAATAACTTTTAAACGGATGAACCGATTTTGATCGTCGATGTCATTCGACGCGGTTTGTCAATATCTAAAAGCTGAAAAAAATTGAGCTCGATCAATACTCCTTGTTCAGAGGTTTTCCAAAAATAAACTTTTTTCAAAATGTTTTTTTTGGATAACTTGTAATGTACTCGATGGATTGATTCTAAAATCAACTGGGCTCAATCAATTTTTTTTTAGTATTTTCAAAATTTAATCAGTTGTAGAACTCGATAAAACGCGTCGATTGCCTACTTAACCGTCTCAATCGGTTTATTCGTTCGAGAGATATCGTTTGAGAAAAAAATGATAATAAACGTTTTTTTTCGAAAACAAAGTCATACAAAAGTATTTTCGAGCTCGGAGAGCTCAAAAATGTATCCACAACAATTTTTCGAGTTCAAGGAGCTTGAAAACGGCGAGAAGTTTTGGGGCTGCCCCGCAGGGTCAACTGACACACCGATTTTTTTTTATGATGATAGATGGTTATAGGTTCTTCTGAATATTATTGACTCACACTTTGCTGGATTGACCTTTAGATTCCAAAGGGCGAAGTGTTTTGATAACCTCTCAGCAGCTTCTGCAAGCTTTTTTCTGATAATCGGTATCGATGGTCCGGACATATAGAAGATGGAGTCGTCAGCGAAGGCAATTGCTCGAAGCGTGTATGGTATGATCTCTGCAGTTTGGTTTACTCTACTTGAGTTTATGATTTTAGCTGTTAGGGTGATAAAGTAGATGGGGGAGTTGACTGTACCATGGTGGAAACCTTCAGCTATCATAAACACAAGTGATGATATTAGAGTTCCGTCCCAGGTAACGAAGGATTTCTTTTCAATTGAGTCCAGGATAATTAAGACGAGCCATTTCGGGAATCCGTATGATAGGCATTTGTAAATCAGGCCGTTGGTCCTGCCTGAGTCAAATGCCTTTTCCAGATCGATGAGTAGTGCAGCAGTATGTTCGTAGCGTCTTAGGTGGTGCGATATGTCCGAAGTTAGTTTGTGTATGGCGTGCGTCGTGGAGTGATTGAGTCTAAACCCAAATTGATTATCTGGTATTACTTTTTTGTCGGAGCGTGGCTATTGACACTTACCCGTGCTGGCACGGGGCACGGGGAAATGGTGATTTTTGTCCGTTTTTGCGCATTCGCACGGCTCACTTACCAAATGCTCCGTTATCTGACCGTAGCTGTGCTTCCATGTGATACTCCTTACTTTTGCGCATGCGCGTTGGAAGAATTCGAGAAATTTCCTTTGCGCACGCGCACGATACGTCCTACAAAGGCGCGAAATAAGTTACTAAGTTTAATTTTAATTCAAATAAATGATTTTAATATTAATTCAAGAAATAATTTCATTTACTTTAATATCAATTATTCAATTTGAATCAATAATTTTAATATCTTAATATTAATTTTAATTATTAGGAGTACAAATAAGTTTCCGCCGTTTTATTGTAAATGGCGCGGCACGGAGTTTCGATTAGCTTTCGCAGATGATAACCGGCTTAAAAAATAGTTTGGACATTCAAGAACAACATAACCTATTAATATCATTGATTTTATATTGGTAAAATATAATTTTTATAAGTTGAAAATGTCAAAATTTGAGCCAAGTAAGCGTCATTTGCGGGAAATATTAGTTTACTTCTTTAATTTAAAGAAATCTGCTGCTGAGGCGCATCAATTGCTCGTAGAAGCATATGGTGAGGGTGCTTTGAGTGAGAGAACGTGTCGAGAGTGGTTTCAAAAGTTTAAAAACGGTGATTTCGACGTAGAAGACAAAGATCGCAGTGGAAGGCCAAAAATTTACGAGGATGCAGAATTGGAGGAATTATTGGAGGAAGATTCATCTCAAACACAAAAAGAACTTGCTCTAACATTAGAAGTCACTCAGCAAGCAGTCTCACATCGTTTAAAATCATTAGGAATGATTCATAAACAAGGAAATAAAAATTAAAATAAAATTCATAAAAAAGAAAAAATAAAAAAAAAAAAAGGGAACGCGGCTCCCGTGAAAAAGTACTTGGAAACACTTGATTGGGAAGTGTTACCCCACCCGCCGTATTCACCAGACATTGCACCGTCCGATTATCACCTGTTCCGGTCCATGGCACATGCTCTGACGGCGCAGCGGTTCACATCTTATGAGGATACCAAAAATTGGGTTGATTCGTGGATAGCCTCAAAAGACAAGGAGTTCTTCAGACGTGGGATTCGAATGCTGCCTGAGAGATGGGAAAAAGTGGTTGCAAGTGATGAGCAATATTTTAAATAAATTTATATTACCGTTCTTCTATAATAAATATTTAATTTGTGTTAAAAAACGGCGGAAACTTATTTGTAACCCTAATAATTAACTTTATTATTTATTATTCATGAATAAAATAATAAGTTTTAATGGTAATTTTAAAAATAGTCTAAAAATTACCTGAAACAAAAAAAAATTTATCATAAAATTATCGAAATTAATGTCAGATCCATCACTTCATACTATAAATTAATAAAAAAAGATAATATTAATAGATGATTGAATGTATAATCGCGTAATTAAAAATAAATTCATACTAAGAAATTAAATAAAATTATTGTTCTAACTAAAAGTTAGAACAATGGTTAGAACTTCTAGTTAACTTATAATTATTATCAATTAATTTCATGATTTTATAACAACCTTCATATCTTTTTCACTAATTAACCAATCGGAATGATTCTTATGACAATCGAAAGAACTTGTCAGCCGTCAACTCTCCTATGAATGTCAGGTCATTCGAATAGACTGAGATAATTTAGAATTACTTAAAAAAAAATTATTTTTTTAATTTTTAGAAAACGACTAGATTAATTGATTCCAAAATCTAATTAGCTGTAGAACTCAAGAAAGCATCTAGATCGTCACAAGAAAAATCTCAATCGGTTTATTCGTTCAGGAGATTTATTCAATAAAATTAACATCAAATTTAACAATACAGAATATTTATTTACAATATAGATTATATTGATGAAACTTTATAAATACTTTTGCAATTTTTATAAACATAGTAAACTTAAAAATATAATTACAACAGTTAATAGTATTTAAAAGTACCGGGAAATTATTTTGTCATTTCGAAATGACACTTATTTTTTTTTCGGTAATGGCTAGTTGTTTTTAAAAAACCACTGAGACGACCAGTTATTTAGATTTCCGATAGCATTTCAAGTTTTTTGAATACTTCATTTGATGCGACGGTATTTTACCATCAATGACAGTGTCACGAGACTGACTTGTATTTGACAAATTATTAAAACTTTCCTCCAATGTCTCTTTCTCACTAGCTTCAATTACTGTAACATCTTTTCCCTCTGAATATAATTTTATCAATTGATGCGAAGTTTCCAACTGATTGTCAAATTTTTTTCCACATGATAAACTTATAATATTTAAAAGCTTTGAACAGGGTTCTGATAAAATTTTTCGTTTTCCGGTAACAGTCAATGATTTTTTCATTCTTATGCTTGTAGTTATAGTATATTTACTTTTTATTTTATTTCTCTTGATGATAACATCACTATTATTCATGATTATTATTATTATTATTATTATTATTATTATTATTATTATTATTATTATTATTATTATTATTATTATTATTATTATTATTATTATTATTATTATTATTATTATTATTATTATTATTATTATAATTTAACCGCTGAAGAGAAAATCTCCTACATTTTTTTCATTGATTTTACCTTTATTTTACATAATGTAAAAAATACTTTTAAGAAGTACCTGAGTAACATAAAAGCGAATATCAAATTTAACACTCTTTGTTACGTCGGATTTTTAATAAAAGCAGGCTTTGAGCCTTGACTATAATATGACAACGTGTTAAGGATGCCAAATTATGAGCGAAGAACTCGACCTACTTTAAAATCGGACTTATTAAGTATATTTGGTCCTAGTCTTTCGACCAATAGACCGGGGACAAGAAACCTTAGTGAAGTAATGTGTAAATTAAAACATGAATTTAAATTATAAATAAATAACTATATTGTTACAAACAAATTTCGATTAAAAACAGTTAAAATGAAAAGATTGAAATCAAAGTTATATAATACAGAATTATTCGGAATTTAACTTGTTAACAAATACTAAGTAAATTTTAGATACGAATGACAATTATTTCTTTTACGCTGTATACTACAAAAATCTAATTATTTTGAACAGGCCATCAATTAGGTGGCTTATGTGAGTAATACTCCAGCCTACTCTAGTTGAAATGACTGGTAGAGAATGTTTCTTAATGATACAGTACAAAAATATTAATATATGAGACATTAAATTTCGTGGACTTATTACATATTTAATGGCGATAATTTTACATGGATATTTTATTGAAATATGCGTTGATCGAAGGTCTTCATCCTTTGGTAAATAATTATTGGCCTATTCCTTACTTCATATTTGAAATCGACTACGTGTACATCTTTCATTGTATCAGGTTTTTAAAAACAAGGTGGCTAGCAGCCTACTCTTTACTTTATGAAAATGAGATCACTTGGATATAGGAAGAATAACGGGTATTAAGTTAATAGTTCGGGACTCACGACACAACTGACTATTTTTGGGTCAGTTCGTTAGAGTTTCGGAAAAATGGGTGGTTTCTCAAACTTCTGTATTTGGGGGACATTCTCTTCCCACGTTCTTCCACCTCTACCCAAAAGTTTTCCACTTCCTTTCGGAAAACCATTGTTTCGGGGCCGCACTATCCCTTCCACATTGATTTCCCGTTTCCCTCTCTTTCAGTTCTTCACAACTCACTGCTCTTTTTTGTTAATAATAAATGTAATAATAGTAATAATAATAAAAGTAATTGATATTACTATTTTCATAAATCTTAATAAATAATTCGATTTATTTTTCCTTAAATTATTGTTAAATGAAATTTCTATTTCTATTTTGTTTAAGTTTTATTCTAATATTTTAATAATTTATTTGTCTTTAAATTCTGATATTTTAATGTTTTATTTTATTTAAATTAAATTCTCATATTTTAATATTTTATTTTATTTAATTTGAATGTTAATAGTTTCTTTTAAATTTTAAATATTTTATTTAAATTCTAATATTTTAATGTTTTATTTTATTTAATTTAAATTATCATATTTTAATATTTTATTATTTTTAATTTGAATGTTACTATTTTATTTTATTGTATTTTTGCTTTAGTATTTTACTCTTAACAATATTTAAAATTGTTAAATTTTATTATCTACCTAAAACCTTTTAATTTTTATTTATTTAAACATTCATTTGTCTAAACACCATAATTTATTTTTAAGTATTTTTCAATTAAGAAAACATATCAGAAATGCATTACAATGGTACTATTTACTTTAAGTCTTATTTTAGAGTGCAGTTGTGATAAGAAGTGCGTCAACTGCCACTCTGACCATAGTGAGGATTAAAATTCCTTTTCACTTAATATAATATTCGAATATGAATTATGTGTTGAGACAAATTTTAAAAACTACAATAAAAGTAAAATAAAATGATAATAATATTAAAACTAAAAATTTACTCGGACGTAACACTCTTTAAGTGTTATAAATAACATATGAGTCCGTAGAAGTTGAAGGTTAGATCTTTGAGAACTTCAATACTCATATGTATTACGTTTAACATACATGAGTGTAACTTTTTTCTACATAAACAACGTATGTTAATACATTATATATCAATAAGTGTGGATTGATTGTATTACACGCTGCAAGTGTCAATTTCAAAGAATTATTTTTTTCTGTGTACAGCCATTTTTCGCTAATGTGCAACTTTTCAAAAATCACCTAAAATTGATCATTGTTTCGATATCTTTCAATTTTTGTAATTAGTGCAGTTCACTCCTTCAGCAGCAATTGAAACTAATGGATTTCAAAAAATGTATTGCTTTTGGCGTAACAAACGAAACTATTTCCTACCTTTAACACTCAAAAAGGCATTGTTTGAAAAACCAATTTTTCCGTTTTTACAGCCATATTAAGTGATAATAAAATAATTTATGGAATTTCATAACAAATGGTATCGGATTTAGAACATTTATAAGAATTTAAGGGATATACGCTTGGCATCACAATTGTTTAAGTAATTAAAAAAAATATCTATCTCGTAAATATCATTTCTAGAATTCTCTGATATGTTTTTTCAGTATAAGTATAGGGGCATTTATCTTTTGTGTGTTGCTCTGTTGTCTTTTTTACACTATTTTTTTTTTTGTTACTAATGCTGTCTTTCGAATTGTGACTATTCAATGAACTATATGCGCTTACTTTGAGGAATCAATCAATTGTAGCATCGTATACAGTAAGTATAACAATTTTTTTTTTTTGGACTTCTATTTTCATCCTACATCGAACATGTCCGCACGACTTACTCTGTCACACATTTAGTTTCGTCTCCACCTAAAAAGGCCGATTTGTGTACACAGTAACGAAAGACTGGATTGGTTAATAATACCAACCAATAAAGTGGTGTGTTACAAATTAGGATCACGTTGCACGTGCTTATATTGAGGTCTTGTATACGTCGCTCTGTCAGAACAGCTTTTAAAAGTAAGTCCATTTGTATACCATTTTTTGTGATTTGATTTAATTTATGTGACAATGTGTATTATTTCATAAATTAGCCATATCAAAGTGAAAAATATGTATTAGTTCTTTAATTACCTTCACATTATAAAACATCAAAAATTTTTGTATGTGACAAATATTTTCATTATAAATTCTTTGAATTATAATCAACAGGAAAAATATCAATTTTAAGTGTTTATCTCCGATTTTTTTTTTTGTTAGTTTTCAATCAATGTTTTACTGAGTGTCATGTGTGAATAGTTACCACAAAGTAGTTGGATTATTTTGAATTTCACCGAATACAAAAAAAAAAAAATAATAATAAAAAATCTCGTAGAACTGTCAATTAAATTTATGTTCAAAGAGTGTTGATAACAATATAGCTAATTACAGAATAGTACTGGAAATATTTTAAAAGTTTTGTTGAAACACTGTTTGCATTTATGTGTGATTTTTTTGGTGTTATGCAAAACATGATTTGATTATAACTGTAGTTATTCTATTTCGGAAACCTACCATAATTTGAACTGACTTATAATAATTTCAATTTAATTTAATATACATATGAATAAATAACTATCTATTTTTTTTTTTTTTGTTCTTTCCGCTAATTACAATATTTGGTTTTTTGTAGGGCCAAATAGAACCGGATGAACAACAAAACATTCACATCAAATATTGTTGCTTAAAACTATTGGTCTTCGGGAATTGAACGAAAAAACACAAATTTTTAATTTTTTTCAAGAAATCGATTTATAATCTAACGAAAAATGCCGAAACCACCACCAAAACCAGAAGAAGATCCCGATCCAACCCCATATCTTTTTGTGTCTCTTGAGCAAAAGAGAATTGATCAGTCAAAACCTTATGATGCTAAAAAAGCTTGTTGGGTGCCAGATGAAAAAGAGGGGTATCTTCTTGGGGAAATTAAAGCTACTAAAGGCGATATTGTATCCGTAATATTACCGGGTGGTGAGGTATGTATATTTTTTAATTTTTCACTATAGGAATCAATCAATGTCCAAATTCATATATTATCTCAATTGATTAGATTAATTTATTGTTCAGAGCAAATTTTTTCAAATAGAAAAGTTCTTCTAAAATTGCTTCATATAAAATAGTTGCGTTAAAGTTTAAATCGATAAGCAATTTTACTTTGAAATTTATACACGAAGAAAACGAGCCTCAAAAATTTGAAAATATTTAGCATATTCAAGTATTAGATACTAAAAATAACCAATAAATACGATTCATTAATTGTGTATTGCGAAAGATACAGTAAAAATAAAGATATTTTAATGAATACCACAAGATGCTCGGGTAAAAATGATACATGTAATTATATCTAATGATATGCAATTTATACCTAATTATATGTAAAAATGGCCCAATGTGATTACATTACATTACATGTAAACATAAATAAGGGTTTGTTATATATAATCATATATAAATTACATGTAATCATATGCAATTATACGTAATTACATGTAATTATCTTGGCGGCGGATATACAATTACATACAATTGCATATAATTACATAAAATTGCATACAATTACATATAATTATATGTGATCATGCCATTTTACAGAAACCCTCGCGGACTTGGAATCACTGTAAAATCACAGTGAAATCACAGTGAATTCACATTCACCGTAATTTTACGGTGTATTTACGGTGATTTCATCGTGAATTCACAGTCATTTTGTGCCATTTTGTCGTGATTTAGTAGTGATTTCACTGTGATTTCACTGCGAGTTTAGAGTAAATTAATGGTGATTTCACCATGATTCTACAGTAAATTAATGGTAATTTCACCATGATTTCACAGTAAATTAATGGTGATTTCACCATGATTCCACGGTAAATTAGTGATGATTTGACTATAGTATTATGATGATTTGACATCACAGTCGTCAAATCGTAGCTTTAGAGTGGTATAGTGACAATTTCTTTTCTTTACCTCGATACTCGAAAATCGAGTTTTCATTAGAACGCGAGGTTAGGAGGCCCCGAACATTTGTTCATATCATTTCCCATGTGACGTCTGAATGACTGTGTATATTTGGAGCTTTCCTTTTTAAAAAAAAATTTATAATATGTCAAAATAATTCTAAATTATAATAAAGTAATTCATACTTCGTAATTATTATTATTATTATTATTATTATTTTCAGTTTCAAAGTTTACGAATAAAATAGTAAGAAATTCACAGGATATCCACTGTATATTCACTGTGAATTCACTGCTAATTTACTGTATATTTAGAATGAATTTACCAAAAATTCACTGCCAATTTACTGTACATGGAGAAAAAAATATATTTAAAATTACAATATTGTAGTAAAATTTAATAACAGATGTCAGTAAATACATTCTGTATTTTAATTATTGCAAAACATTTAGTAAAATTTACTGGTTGGCAATTATGACATAAGAAGATATTAAAAATTATTGTACGTAATGTATTTTTTGCTAACACGATTATATTATCTGTAAATTAAATTTTACTATGTGTAGATAAAATTAAAAGTTGGTAGGCATGGCATATAAAAATATGTATTACAAGTTCAGAAACTTTTGTTCAAAGGAAACATCAGGCCGTTAGACATAGGAAAGGATTCGCACGCGGGAGATCAGGGTTCGAATCTCGGTTAAAACAAGTGATTTTTAAAAATAAAAATCGATGAGAACACCAATACAGATGACATAAATAACAATAATAATCAAAATGATAGCACTAATGATAAAAAGTTAAAAGTTATTAAAATTTTAATTTGATTTGTTTCCATTCTAATATAGTAAAATTTACTGAACGGGATATAGTAGAATTATTTTCATATTTTTTAGTGAAATTTACTACATTTTTTTTCCGTGTATATTCACTTTGAATTTACTGTAAGTTCACTGTAAATTCACTGTGAATTTGCTGTGAAACCACTATCGGATCACTGTGAGATAACCATAAAACTACAGTGACTGAATGGCACAAAATCATGGTGATTTCACCGTAATTTCATCATGGTCTCACAATGTTTTTACTATAATCTCACTGTGATTTCACTGTGATTTTACAGTGATTCCGGGTCCGCGAGGGAACTAATTTTATTGTTATGTAATAGATCAATAAAAGTAATGTTCATCGAACCTCTTGCGGTTCTGTAGTTACGGTGGGGACAGTAGATTTATGATGAGTTTTTTGAAAGTTGACGGTCTCAACTTAGTCTTCATCTAGAGTTTTGATGGTGGTAACCCATATAAAGTTTGGAAATTGGCCCTATATAGTGCCATCACTGGGCCAAGAATGTCAATTAATGGCTCAGCAATGGTAATTTTTACTGGCCGATAAACGGCTTATAGTCGAAATGATAACCTTGGCCGATTAATGGCGCTCGACTATCAGCCAATTAATCACAGCCAGCAATCGGCCAAGCGAGCAAATTGATTTAATTAAAAAAAAATTTCATTAGTATTATCCTAGTAGAGTTCATGATCATTAACGAATAAACTATTCAAGTGAGGTAAATGATGTTGAAAAACCGTGATGAAAAATTTTACTGGGCTCTGGGCCCGAACTGCCGTCCTTCAAATTGCTGGGTCTGAACAATAGCTACTAGACGAACCTACAATGTTGAGCTGATACTTTTAAATGATTTACTTATTCATTCTATACTACAACCACTCGGTTTTATGAAATATAAAAAGCAATTTAATTAGTATTATCGATTATTTAGAAAAAAAAAAAAATTTCGTACTATTTTTATTATAATTACATAAATTTTTAACATAAAACTTATTAAATTTAATTGATTATTTATCAAGAAACCAGTTGAATTATCTTGCTCTATCACCATTTTTAAAAATGACATTTATTTTAAAAATTGATGACTTATTTTTTAATTAAATTAACTTTTATAAGTAAAGTTGTAAGATTGCGGTTGTTTAGGCCATTAGTATTTGCCAATTTATGGCCGAGCGACTGCAGTCAGACATGGGCTAACCTACGGCATTTTTTCCATTAACGGTGACTTCCTATGGGAAACTCCTGTGCTTGTTTCATTGTGGCACCGTTACTATGCAGTCAATATTATATTATTATAACGTCGGTTCGTGGTCTTGCTGCTATCTACTGTGCTGACCCGCGTATGTTCATGATCGCGTGAGAATAGATAGTACCTTGATAAAGATTCCAAAGAATAACTGAAGAAATCATAAGCCCACGATGTCATGATTGATTATTATTTATATTCTCTTCTATTTTTTTTTCCAGTTTCAACTTGATTTTTCGGTGATAAAAAATTTTTTTTGACAAGAAGAAATATAAATCTTCTGTAGGACATTAAATTTGCTACAAAAAAGTTTACGAGAGCCAAGTGGGTACGACCAATAATACTTGAGTTACAGAGCTTGAAAGGCTAGCTTTAATTGGCACAAAATCGCCTAAAATTCAGAATTTATATTTCACGCAACAAATTTAAACAAAATTTTTGTATATAGTTCATACATGCTCATGTATGAAATATCTACGGCCATATATGGCCATATATAATTCATTAATTATGGGCATACATGATCAAATATAGTCATACATAACTATGTATGGCCATTCATAACTTTATTAAACAGTTAGTATGCCCATGCATGGCCATACATGATCCATATGTGCCCATGTATGAACTATGCATGGTCATATATGACCATATATATTTCATTAATTACAGGCAAACATGATCATATATAGTCTCACATAACCATGTATGGCCATATATGCACGGAGAAAAATGCCGCTCAAAATTAAAAAGTAATTACAACCACAACCAAAAATTTGCTATCTCAAATAAAAAATTACAATCCATAAAAAAAATTACGATGACTTGGAGAGAATTAATTTTTTATTTCAATTATTACTATCTAGATTGTAATTTTCACTTATCATAATAATTACAATCCTAAATAGAGATAATTACAAAAAATTTAAAAATCGCTCACAACTTTAATAATTTTTATTTTATTTTAAACTAAAACGGTATTATCACACTTAATAAAAAGTACAATTGTATTAACTAAAATTTCATTTTAAATTTCATAATAATTATCATTAGATATTAAAAAAATGT
This sequence comes from Microplitis deprimator, assembly GCA_964016945.1. Taxonomy (NCBI): domain Eukaryota; kingdom Metazoa; phylum Arthropoda; class Insecta; order Hymenoptera; family Braconidae; genus Microplitis; species Microplitis deprimator. Next base: position 9,710,364 of record OZ024714.1, on the reverse strand, counting down.
TCTCTAAAGGGAAAAATTACAATTTACATTAAAAATTACTATCATTTGTAAAAAGTTCAAGTTAACTGTAAAAATTACATTGATGCTTCGTTAAATTTTCGCTTGGAAAAATCAATATTTACTTATTCATATAAAAATAGTTCAATCTTACAAATAGTAGAAATCGTTATTAGAATTATTAAAAGTTAGTACATTAGTCATAACTTTTGTTTCGTAGTTGATAAATATTACATTTCTAATGTAATTCTACCTAGGTAGTGTACATTTTAGAATATGGGTAAGACGAATTGCTACTCCTGGAGATAAAATTACTATTTGAGATTGTAATTTTTAGTTCAGAGTATATACATGAGGCCATTGATGTTGTATCCTACCCATATACTTGCTATTAATTCAGAATTTCTAATCGTTTTTGTGGCTGAGCTGTCAACGTACTTGGTCAGGGTGTGGAGAAACAGAGAGGACCGGGTTCGATCCCAACGTCATGCAAACAATTTTATTTTCAAGCTTTCATTATAAATTATTCCACGTTTGTGTATACGTATGTGTTTGAGTGTTGTGTGTTTGTGCGTCTCGTAAAAGTGAATCCCCATTCAACCTATGTATGTGTGTGTGTGTGTGTGTGTGTGTGTGTGTGTGTGTGTGTGTATGTCCTGTTCATTAGTAGGTAGTAATACCTAAATACGCTCCTCCCAAAGCGCATGATTATTATTTTAGAATGTCGGTAAGACAAATTGCTACTCCGAGAGATAAAATTACTATTTGAGATTGTAAAAATTACTCGCCAGAATTCATCTTTCACAAAGCGCGTTAAATAATATTTACTAAGTACGATAGTAAAAATGGTTGGTACATTGTAGTTTTCATTTTGTCATTAGTAAATTTTATCTTGAATACAGTAATTTTTATAATCAACAGATATTATTATTCTAAATAATATGTTGTAATTTTACTTTGATTTATGTAAAAGTTTTGATTTATTTTAACATTTTGAGATTACTTTCTCGGATTGTAATTTTTTTTTTCAAATTTAGTAAAAATTCTTTAATTTTTTCTCCGTGTGGCCTTACATGATTCATATATGGCCATGGATAACTTTATTAAAGCGATAGTATGCTCCATATGTACCCATGTATGAACTATATATGGTCACGCATGGCCACATATGTTTCATTTTTCACGGGCAATCAAAGCGTTGGATCAATTGCCACCATCATCATAGATGTCACCAAAATCTGTTCACCGGGAAACTTTTAATTACTGTTTAACAACGACTCGGCGTCGAATTTTTCCACGTTACTTTATATATATATATATATATATATATATATATATATATATATATAAATCTGCAGGCTCTGCCTGTACATGGTATTCTTATTTCGAATTATGCGTCAAATATCATTTTTATGACCCACTTATACTATAATTACCCTTTTTAGAATTTTTGTCTGTCTGTCTCTCTGTCTGTTTGTACCTTTATAACTAATCAACCACTTATCTGATTGAGATGAAATTTTTTATACATTTACAATAGACTGGACCACAAAAATCGACTATTCTTTTTTTTTTTTTTTTTTTTTTCAAATACATCGAAAATATTATTCGGGATGACAAAAAAAAATTATTGTGAAAATTTGAGCCCTTCATATTAATATTAAGAGGTGTATCATCGCAGTTTTTTTTTAATGACCGGATTGTTGTCTCATAACTCTCAAACCATCGAGATAGACAAAATTGACTTGAATATATATTCATTGACGGAAATTGAATGTTCTACAAAAAAGGTCTAATTAAAATTTTTCGTCAGATGAACCGTCTCCTTATAATCATGTCTTGAACATTGGTATGATCTTACAATTTGATTATTCAACTTTGAAATGTCATAATTGATGTAAAAATCAATTAAAAAAAAAAGTCATTGGATATTCTTAAAGCAAATTAAATGCTCTACAAAAAAGTCTTTTCACAATTTTTGCTAAATTTGCTCCTTTAAAAGTTATTCAAGGTTATTGAAGTCGTTTTGACTTAACTTCAACCTTGAATAACTTTCAAAGGAGTGAATTTAACAATAATTATTAAGAGACTTTTTTTGTAGAGCATTTAATTTCCTTTCAGAATATTTATTGGCTTTTTTGTACAGGATTCAAGTTCCTTTAAGACATTTCTTCAAGTCAATTTCATTTATCTCGGTGGTTTGAGAATTATGAGACAACAACCCGCTCATTAAAAAAAAAATCAAAAATTGCGATGATACACCTCTTAATATTAATATTAAGGGCTCAAACTTTTATAATAATTTTTTTTTTGTCCAAGAAAATTTCCTGACTTCATTGAAGTAAAAAATTTTTTGTAGCAATTTCTTAAACCAAGAAAAAATTTATTTGGGTTAAGATATTTTTTTCTTGACTTGAAAACATTTTTTTCTTAACTCGAGAAATTTCCTTCGTTGTCTCAAGACTGTTACTTTATTAAATCAAGAATAATATCTTGAGATAAAACAAAAAAGTTCTTGAACTAGGAAAAATAATTCTTCAAATGAAGAAAAAACTTTCCTGAGCCAAGAAATTATTTTTTTTTGTCGCAAACAAAAAATATTTTTCAGCCAAAAAAAGAATTTATTTAGTTGAACAAATAAATTTAGCTAGTTAACGAGATTTTTTTAAATTTTTTTATTGAAACAATGATTTTCAGTTTAAATATTAACAATGTTATCAAATTGGTAACTATTTTCTCAGAAGCATTTATAGGATAAGAATGAACTCTTCTCACTGAGTTGTAGACTTAAAACAGATTGAGAAGAAATAATTAATTGCTCCTCGGAAATCAAACCCAGACCCATCTGGTGTCGCACATAAGCTTTACCAACTAAGCCATTTGAGCCCGAGTGAAAATCTATAATGTTTTTTTAGCGTAGATACCCTCAATTCTTTCGTTATCAGACTTGCCGCTCGCAGTTGAACTGTAGATTTGATCTTCATACCTTCGAAGTAGCATTTGGTAGGTAAAATCATAATCCCAAAGTGATTTTAGAACTGAGACTTTACCCTGCACATTCTGAAATATGATTCATTCAACTCATGCGCGCAATTCACGTTTTATCATGCCTAAAATCCGAACCCTAAATGGCCGTTTACTGACTGGTGAAAAATTATTTATCAAAACGCAATAAAGATTTCTACTATCCCGGCCATTGTGACGGAATAAAAATAAACGTAACTATCTTTCGGACTCTAACTGAATATTGAGTAATTACAACTCCCTGTTGTTACCCATTTAACAGCCAAGATCGTGATGCCGAATGTTTTTAACGTGGAATTAAAACTTTGACTTATTGAATTTGAATTTCCGTTGGGTGAAATCAACATCCCTATAATTTTGTCATATTCTTAATATTATAAGTTTTTTTTTCACCATGTCACTAAACAACAATTTAGACTTCGCTTTTTAAGCAATCGATAAAACGTAAATAGCGCACATGAGTTGAATAAAATTATAAATGCAACATGTAGGTTAAGTCATAATCCGTCATCCGCGATGTGTTAGCACTCGTCTCCGGTGCACAGTATGCACTCTCTTCGCTCGTGCCTACAAAATATCCGAAAAAATATTAAAAACGGTATTTTATAAATTTTTTCGTTGATAATATTAATTAAACTAAAGAACGAGTTGCATTACATTATGCGGTGATTGAGATGGACCAGAAAGACAGAGATAACGTATGGTTTTGAACACATTTTAGTACATTATATTATAAATTATCCGGAAAAAGTAAGATAAGATGTTATTTTTTAAACTTTTCGACACCAATATATTTTGAACTAATCAACCGATTTTGACGTTCAATGTGACAATTGACGCGTCTTATTAAAATCTAGAGCTGATGACATTTTGAAATCAATCAGTTTAGCCGTTTCGAAGATACTTAGAAAAAACTGTTTTTTAGTATTTCTTTCTCTCGCAATATCTCAAACAAATCACCCGATCGAGGTGGTTTAGGCAACAATCGACGCATTTATTTTAGTTCCAGCCCTCGCGGTTTTGAGAATGCCGTAAATTTTCGGCATTTATGCACATACCGTAAATTTACCGTAATAATTTGGTATTAATATGGTTATATTGGCCAGTTTTTTTCCTGTAGTTATGCCATATACTTACTGAACTTATGCTGTAGAATTACCAGATTACTACAGTAATATTACAATAAAAATGTCGAACTTTTACCGAAAAAAGCTGTAAAAAAACTATAACAATACCAAACTTTTACCAAAAAAATGCTGTAAAAAAACTGTAAAAATGCGGAATTTTACCAAAAAAAAATACTATGTAAAAACTATAATAATACGATAATGTTATAATAATAAAATCGTTAATTTTGTGATAATAATACCGCCAGTATCTTGCAATTATGCCAGATTTACGCTGATAAAATAGAAAATTGTAAAAAATATGGTTTTATTTTTGGTTCGTTTCTGCATTTAAAATCATCGAAAATGTGCAAAATGTAAAATTTTTTATTTTATTCTATTGGTTCACACAATTCTTATTCAAACAAAAGAATGTAAGTGAAAATAACTATCCGGGAAAATTGATGTTTTCAATTTTCCTAAGTTTGTTTGTATCCAGGTCAATACAATTAGTAATATCTATCAAGTAAGTGATTTGGCATAATGGCTACCAGATCAGACTTCAAATAAATAGGTCTCGGGATCGAGCCCATGAGTTGACGTGTTTTTTTTTTTTTTTTTTTTTTCATGACAGTTATTGTAGATATAACTTTATAAAGTTATATATAATTATATAAAATTATATATAACTAAATAAAATTTTATATAATTATATATAAATTTTTTTCCGGGTAGAACGGTTTGATGCTGCAAAAATGCCCAAAATATACTATAAATATGCTGTATAATTACGGTTTTAATGCTGTGAAAATACCGTATTTTTCTGTTTTATTACCGTAAATATTCTGAATTTATTTCGTAAATTTTTGGTAATAATGCGGTAAAAAAACTAGCCAAAATAACTTGAGTAATACTATATTTATGCAGTATTTATAGTGTATAATTCCGGTATTATTTCGGTATTTCCAAAACTGCGAGGGAGAGCTGATTAGATTTTGAAATCAATCGGTCGAGTCACTTTTGTGTAATTTCCAAAAAACTAAAAAAATTTTTTTTTTTCGCATTTCTTTTATTTCTTTGAACTGAAAACTCGGTTTTCGGAAATCGAATCGAAACCCGTAACTTCCCGAACTTTTGAAAATTTCGAATTTTCTCAGCGGGAAGTTAGAAAATTTTTACTATGGTCTAAATAAACTATTGATTATACTTTTATAACCTGAAATAAATTGTGTTAACATTAAAATTATAAATATACATTAATTTTTTAGAAAAGTAGTCTTTCGAAATTTTGAGGCTCGTTAAAAAAAAAAAATTTTAGTTATTATTATTTGTTCATCATTAACTGTTCTTTACTATCAATTCGTAAATCGAAAACATTCACACTAAACAATGTACTAAAAATGACGGTCTAAGCATTTCACCAAATTTTCAAAAATCAGCAGTTTTACGCGATTTCAAGTCGTACAATTACAGTATATTTATAAATGTAAGTGTATTAAGAATCTAATGCATACTTTTTTCTGTTACAAATAGACCAAGGACTTCAAAAAAGATCAACTATCTCAAGTCAATCCACCAAAGTATGAGAAAGCTGAGGATATGTCGAATTTAACATATCTTAATGATGCTTCTGTTTTACACAATTTGAAACAGCGTTATTATCATAAACTTATCTACGTAAGATATAAAACAACTGTATTCTAGCATGAAATTATTTAGTTTTATTAATTTTACGTTTGGTCATTTTATCTTCACTAATAGAAGGATTTTTTAGCACTTAAAAAGATTCCTTAATATTTAAGAAATCATTACTTAGACATCATTTCTTTGTAGGGTAAGAGCACCAGTACCCAGCCCCTAACCAGTAGCCAGCCGGTTTTATACTTTAACATTGGCTCAAAATATATATAGATATAATTTAACATGAGCTGGCTACTGGTACTCTTACCCTATACAACAAATATATCTTACGATTAAAGAAATGTCAAGAAATATATAATCATATATAAATGTTAAAATATCTTTCTATCGGTGTTCCTTTTTTTTTTTCATCAAAAATTGTAAAAACAAAATCATAGTACTGCGATTAAAAATGATAAATGTATTATATAATTTAAAAATTTTTCAGTGGAGACCATAGTTCAATACTTATCGGCAAATGCTTTTCTTTTTAGATCATTTTTCTTATAGCAATTTAATTCCGAATTTATAATCAACTGACTTATTAATATACTACCAGCTTCTATTGAGAAATTAATAACCAGTGTTTTTGAGATAACATGATTAATTTTGTTTTATTTAAAACCTTTGTAAATATTAAAAGTCGAAATTCATCATTAAGTTCTGAATCTCAAATAGACTTTATTTGTTGCAACTGTGGTCTTGCTAATCTTGATGAATAATGTGTTGGTGTATACCCGGGAAAAAATGATCAGACCTGATCAGGCATGAGTCTTCAGGCCTGATCAGACATGAAAAATGGCCATGTCTGACCAGGCATGTTCAGGTCTGATCATGTCTGGTCAGGTCCATCCGGGTAAAAAAAGTATAGATAAAAAATGGCCCTATATAATTATAAATAATTATGGATAACTATATTATACAATTATATATAGTTATTTCTATAAAAATAAAAAAAAAAAACTTCGAGCGTGTGCAGGATTTGAACCGTGGACCTTGCGCTCGGAAGTTTAACCCGCTACCCGTTGACCTAAGAGATTGACTTGAAAAAATAGTTTTGTATGAACTTCAAGTAATAAAAATCTTATACGTGATAGATTCTTGGTCAACAAAATTTTATATCTTATACATAGAGATTTTTAGTCAACAAAATTTTATATCTAATTTTTTAATTATTGATTAATAGTTATATGAAATTCTATATAAGTTATTTATAATGATAACTACGTTAGCTATATATAATTATAAATAAGTAAGTTATATTTAATTATAACTAAGATTTTAAATTTAATCCCATATATCAGGCTTGATCAGACATGGACGGGTATGATCAGGTCTCAGCGTATTCAACGCTTCAGACATGAACAAGTATGAACAGACATGAACAGGCATGAACAGACATGAACAGGCATGGACAGTTATGGTCAGGCCTGAGCGTATATAACACTTCAGACATGAACAGGCATGGTCAGGTCTAATTTCAGGCCTGATCATACATGGACAGGCATGGTCAGGTCTGATCATTTTTTCCCGGGTAATTATATGAGCTTAAGGAAACATCTAGAATAATAATTCCATAATTTCAAGCTTGTCTGATTTTATGAAATAATTTTGAAAAAAGTAAAAATCATTTTAATGCTGAATACAGAGTTTTCAAGAAATAGTTTTACCACAAAAATGTAGCATCTGTGCATAATTGCAATGCATGTACAGTCTTTAAACGATTTATTCAATTTTAAAATTTCTCTTAATGATAAACTGAATCTTTTTTTTTTTTTTTCAATGAATTTCTATTTCTGATTGACATAGATTTAATTTTTTATATCAAGTGTGCAAATCCATACAAAAAAAAAAAAAAAGAAACAAAAAAAAATTCATGATAATAATTAATCATTTGGAATATTGATTTTTATGTAAAAATAACACTCTACCTAGTTCTGTGATTTAAATGGATTGCATGGAGCTTACTGATAAATTGTTAGTCATACATTATTTGCTTACACTGCTAGAAGGATTTTCTAGCATTTAACAAATATTTTTTACTATTTAAGAAATAATTTCTTCAATAGTAAGAAATATTTGTTAAATATAAAAAAAATAATTGCTAAGAAATGATTTCTTAAATATTAAGAAAACTTTTAAAATGCTAAAAATTTTTTCTATCATTTTAGTGAACTACCCTGATTAGAAAATACGATTTGTGACGATTAAAAACGATAAAAAATTTAATCATCATTAATTGTCTTTAATACTCATAATCGTCATGGTTTTTTCACATTTAGTCGTCTCTAATCGTCTAACGACAATTGATTATTTTATGATTAAAGACGATTCATGAGGATTAAAATTCCTAATCATCATGAATCGTTTTTAATCTTCATCCGGGACCAGAAATTGTAATATTATTTTCCAATTACAGACGATTCATGACGATTAAAAATTTCTAATCGCCATGAATTGTGTTTAATCTTCATACAGGATCAGAAATTGCAATATTATTTCACGATTAATGAACATTAATCGTATTTTCTAATTAGGGTAATATTGCATAAAGATATGTTCAGTTATAACCTATTAATCAAGTGATCTGAATATAAATATTTTAATTACTGGTACGCGGTCCCTTATAAACTATAGTCAATAAAGAAATAAATATATATAGATTAATTTTCTATAATAATGTAATTATATTTATTCCAGACATACTCGGGTCTCTTCTGTGTTGCGATTAATCCTTACAAACGATATCCTGTTTATACGGGACGATGTGCCAAATTATATCGTGGTAAAAGACGTAGTGAAGTGCCACCTCACATTTTTGCCATTTCTGATGGTGCCTATGTCAACATGTTAACAAGTAAGTCGATCCCTTAATTCATTTTCTGAAGTTTACAAACTGTAACACTTAGTTAATTATTATCAACAAATTATATAAATCAATAAATAAATAACAGCAAAATTATAAAGCAGCAAGAAAAGCAAAAAGTTGGAAAACTCAAATATGGATGTCATTAGCACTCATTAGAAATATTCAAGTAAATGAAAAGTTTATTGCATGTAGCGTCCTGTAGGGAAAGTGTGCGCAGGCTCATGTATTTCAGTCCGAAATGAATGGGTTTGCGCACACTTACCTACAGTGCACACTTGTCCTACATGACGACGACAATTTTTCACTGAAAATTTTTGTTTTTTCTATTTGAACATATTTTTTTTTGTTTTTTTGTTTTTTTTCTATTAATTGTTAATTAATATAAAAAAATTATAAGTTAAATTAGAGCTTTTTGACTTAATTTTAAAGTATAGAAAATAGTTTGCATAAATATTACCGATATGCACATAACAAAATTATATTCCGCTTTTTATCTAAAAAAAACGGAATTTACTAGAGATACAAAATGCCGTAGGATATACCGATTTAACCAACTTTAACAACAAATGAATAAAAAAAAAAAACAATAAAATTCGGAAAATCGAAAAGTGCTCACCTCAAACGCTGATACAATATTTTGAGTAGTCAATTTACTTTTACTGATTACACCCAATGAAAAATAATTTTGTATAATTATATATAATTATATATGACTCCATATATAATCAGATCTGAAAATTGGCCAGTTCTGATCATATATAATCATATATGATTATATATAATCATGCATGATCAAATATACAGATATTTTAAATCTCATTTAAAATATCTTTATATTATTAATTAAGTAATTTGATGAGAATTTATTGTCTTCATTAATATAAATGGTGGTTAAATTTAAATTGAAAAAAAAAAAAAAAAAAAAATCGGTCTGTCGGTTGACCCCGCGGGCCAGCCCCAAAACTTTCCGCCCATTTCGAGCTCCTTGAGCTCGAAAGCATTGTTGTGAATACATTTTCCAGCTCTTCGAGCTCGAAAATACTTTTGTATGCCTTTGTTTTCGAAAAAAAACGTTTTTTACGATTTTTTCTCAAACGATGTCTCTCGAAAGAATAAACCGATTGAGACGGTTAAGGTGGCAATCGACGCGTTTTATTGAGTTCTACAGCTGATGGGAAAGGGAACTTTTTTTCAATGTCTATAACAATATTTTTGAGAGGAAGTGAAAAAAAAACTAGTCGTTCCAAACGAATTACCCTAATAGATATACTACTAATCTTAATTTAAATCTGGATCAAAATAAACTCGGTTTGAAAAACTGGCCTTTAAAGTTCTAATCTATATCAAATTTAGAGCTTTGACATGTTAAACTTATTACAAATCTCTTTGCAATGAATCAGGAGACACCTTTTTTTAAAATTTTCCTTGAATTCTTCTTCAAATATATGTCAACTTTGGACTTTTCCTCTTGTGACGGCAATTCGCATACAACTTGCTATACAATTTTACGTAAATTTACCATCCGAATTAGAATGCAAATTCACTTCAAAAGTTAACTAGGAAGAATTTTTCGTCAATTTTCAAGCAAATTTTTACATCAATTAATTGTTAATTTGACTTAAAAAATTGAAAAGTATTTCGTTACCATAAAATTGTAAATAATTTTTGTATAAATGTGTACCTTCTGAAATGGTATAAACGAACATTACCGACTTTTTTTTATTGTAAACATTTACCTTTAAATTGATAAAAAATTGACCGTGAATTTATCTTTGTAACTTTTGCTGTCAAATTGCCAACAAATTCAGGCAGCAAATTTCAGGCTTCAATGTCAGTTACGGTTAAGCTGACAGTGAATTGTCTGTAACTTGAATTCAATTTGACTACAAGTGTTACTGTCAGACAATGACATTAAGTTGATTCTTCCAACTTTTGCTTTCAAATTGTCAGTGTATTTGGGGAGCAAATTTCGGTAATTTCAATTATCAAATAACTGTCAGTTCCAAGCTTAAGTGGATATATATATATATATATATATATATATATATATTTCTTTGCTTTCTTCATTATATCGAAAATATTGTTGGAAATGACGAAAAAAAAATACTGTGGAAGTTTGAGCTCTTAATATTAATATTAACAGCTGCCGCATCGCAATTATCTATTTCCCGTTTAAATAACATGGGAAAATTTTTTTTTAAGCTTTGGAATTCTGTAGCTCGTGGTAAGACTAATGCTTTTGAATGTTCAAGACGTATTCTTATTGGAAATTCGACGCTCTACAAAAAAGGTTTCTTACAATTTTTCGATATTTTTATTTCTTCAAAAGTTATTCGAAGTTAAAATTAGATTGACGATAAATTTTTACATTTTTGAAGTGAAACTTCTTTACGGAGGCTAAAATTGAACAATTTAAGGCGGAAATGGGGAGGTAGCGCCAGAGAAAAACATTGAGTGAAAGTTTAGAATAGACGAGAAGGGGAATTGCTTGTATAGCAAGCCTTATATATTTTAAAGAGTAGGGGGAGTTGAGAACAGTCGAGTAGAATGGACGAGTGTAGTGCGCTTGCGTCGTAATTTAACCACGTTATTCATAATATAAATTGTAATCTATAAATAAATATATATATATATATATATATATATATACAATATTGGCCATTAGATCTTGTCGGGTAGTATAACTTTGGAAAAAAAAAATTCTCCGAAAATCAAAATATGTAGAACTAGTTTTCTACTAAATGTAAAAATATATGTATACTAATTGAATGTAAAATTATAAATATGTATTGTAAAATAAGTCACTAAAGTAAATCGGTCTGTCAGTTGACCCCGCGGGCCAGCCGCAAAACTTCCCGCAGTTTTCGAGCTCCTTGAGCTCGAAAACATCGTCGAGAATACATTTTCGAGCTCGAAAAATAACGTTTTTTACCATTTTTTCTCCAACAATATCTCTCGAATGAATTCACCGATTGCAACGGTTGAGGTGGCGATCGACGTGTTTTATTGAGTTCTAGAGCTGATCAAATTTTAAAATTGATTTATCGAGTCGTTTTTGAAAAATTTCAAAAAAACTAAAAAAAAAATTTTTTTTTAATTCTTTCGTTCACGGTTTCTCTTGAACGAATGAACCGATTTTGATGGCTGAGGTGGCATTCGACGCAGCTTATAACATTTTAGAGCTAATTAGATTTTGGAATCAATCCATCGAGCGAATTAAAAGTTATTAAAAAAGAAACATTTTTGAAAAAATTTTATTTTTGGAATATCTCCTAACGTACTTAACCGATTAAGCTCAAATTTCCAGTGCTAATAGTAAATAACAAGCTGCATCGAATGACACCTTGACGATCAAAATCGGTTCATCCGTTCAAAAGTTACAGAATATTTACGTACGTACGTACGTACATACATACATACATACATACACTCGGACATCATCTGGAATTCAGTCAAAATAGCTTCCTAGAACCTCAAAACGTCGACATCTGTTGGAATTTTGATTTCTGCAAATCGGGGTGAAAACAATAACTTCCCGAAATTTTTGAAAATCTTCGATTTTCTTAGCGGGAAGTTAAAAATATGATCAGTAATTAAAAATTTGTGAAGAATTTTTGTGTGTACTTGAAAATATCTATAATTAAAAAGAACTAAATTAAAAAGTTAATAAAAAGTAATTTCTATAAATAAAGACACACCTCCATATAAATTACCGTATAAAATTGAATTGCAATAAATAAAAACATAAAAAATTAAAAATAATTGTAATTATAAAGGTATAAAATCATTTAAATATATATTCAAAATATTTTCTTTAATTGAATAAATGAATGAACGAAAGTATGTAATTTCAAAGAGAACTAAAAAAAAATTACTATAAAAAAACAAATTCTAAAAACAAACATTCGCATAACTAAACATGTATAGAAGAAAATTAAGTAAAAATGAACATCTCTATAAAATATAATATCAAATTAAATTCGATTATAGATATCATATTTTATAGAGATGTTCAAAAACAGTTAATTTTTTATAGATATTTTATTTATGGAGATGTTCATTCGACATAATTTTTTTATATCCATGTTTAGTTATGCAAATGTTTGTTTTTAAAATTTTTTTTTTCATAGTAATTTTTTTTTTGTTCTCTTTAAAGTTACATACTTTCATTTATTCATTTATTCAATTAAAGAAAATATTTTAAATATATTTAAATGATTTTATACTTTTATAATTACAGTTTTTCAAAATTATTTATGTTTTTATTCATTGAAATTAAATTTTATACAGTAATTTTTATGGAGGTATATCTTTATTTATAGTAATTACTTTTTATCAACTTTTTAATTTAGTTCTTTTTAATTATAAATATTTTTAAATATACACAAAAATTATTTAAAAATTTTTAGATAGTGACCATGTTTTTTTTTAGTGGTTACAAATCTAGAGATTTTTTTATTGGGGCTTTTTTTTATTCCGTCATTTTACAATTCATATTTATAATTTTACATTTAATTAACATAAATATATTTGAAAGATTAGATTTTCTTCTTACAATTTATTGTTTTTTAAATTTTTACATTTAGTAGAAAACTAGTTATACATAGTTTCATTTTCAGAGATTTCTTTTTTCCAAATGCTATACTATCCGACAAGATCTAATGACCAATATTATATATATATTTATATTCATATTAATTGATTTATTTATTTAGACCGACTTAATTATTAAAAAAGTTTCACTTCTATTGTGACCTTATGTCTGTGAGGCTCACTCGTTTTTTTTTTTAACGTCTTATGGGCTCAAAAGTTACTTTATATTATAAAAAAAATCCTCAATAAATTTTAGCCAGATATCTTTAACATTGAGCTATCACAAAGGGCGTTACCCTTTCGCGTTTAAAATAAACGTGAAAATTTTTCATTTTTGTTTTACGTTATTCAGACTATGAAAAAAAATTTATTTTAAATTTCATCTACTACAATTTGTTAGGAAATTCTCTACAAAAAAGTGCTGATGTAGTATGTACGTGTATTATGCAAAAATTTATAAAATTTTATGAAATTTCACAATGCTTCGCATTTGAGGTGTGCAATAAAATATTAGTTTATATTGCACATAAGTATGATACAATGTTAAGTATAAACTATAGAATATATTCATATATTTTCTATAACAATTGTTAAACTAAACAAATAAAATGAGATTAACCATATTACTTTTTGATGTTTATTGTTTCTTCGGAAGAATGTTTATATTACTTATAATTTGCTTAATTGATGGATCCGAAAAATATCCTGTCTGATTATACATGATTATATATGATTATATATGGTTATACATATACCTATGTATGATCATGCATGATTAGATCCGAAAAATGGTCCTGCATGATCATGTAGAACCATTTTTCGGATCTGATCAGATCTGAGTACTCATGTATGGTCATACATGATCGTATGTGAGCATTTTTTTCAGGTAACTGAATATTAAGTCGACCTTTGACTACTAGTTTGCTTTTTGTAACCCTATCTAGATACTCCGTTAGGATTAAATTAAGGGGAAGGGGGGGGGGGGTAAAGGTTAGCATTTTTGAAAAATCGGATTTTTTTTTTTTGGTTTTCTTATAGTTAAACATTTCAAGAATATTGTCCTAAAATTTCAAGTCAATCAGAGCAACCCTTGCGTTACCCTCCCCTAAGTTAAAAAAAAAAATTTTTTTATCAAATTTTCAGGGGGGCCTTCTTGCCTCAGGGAGATTTTTCGCCCCCTCCTCAACTAAGTTTACGAAAAACAAAACATTTTTTTTCTCTTTTTTCTTCTAAAACTTCAAACGCATTTTCCTCGAAACTACTTTTTCAAAGTCCGTGAGAACTGCTATTTAAAAACTACATTATCGATTCATTTCAAACTTGGTACAAACTTTCTACATATAAAATACCTCTCCCAACGATAAGTTTTAGAATTTTTTAACTTCCCGCTAAGAAAATCGACGATTTTCAAAAATTTCGAGAAGTTATGGGTTTCACCCCGATTTTCAAAAATCGGGTTTTTATCATATGTTAACGTTTGAATGTGCTATTGGATGCTATTCTGACATTTTCAGAGCGACGTCTGTATGTGTATATGTGTGTGTGTGTGGATGTAAACCTCTCATATCTTTTTAATGAATGAACCGATTTAGATGCTTCTTGCGGCATTCGAAAGATTCCTTTTGAACTTAGATTTCCAGAAAATTTTAGATCATTTAGTCAAATAGGCTCTGAGATATTTAAGAAATACGAAAAAAAAAAAAAAATTTTTTTTTTTCGTTTTTTTTGGACATTTTGAAAACTGTCGGATCAATCAATTCTAAAATCAACTCAGCTCTAAAACTTGATGAAAGCATTCGATTGCTGCCAAGAACGTTCTAATCAGATAATCCGTTCAAGAGATATCGTCTACGGAATAATAACTGTAAAATTTATATCTGCTTTTTTCATTGAATAACATCATAGTTACTGAATAATATTACTCAAAACTAATATGTAAGTCATTGGAAGTGACTGCTTAAAAATCATTATGTTCGCTCTTATCACGCTATACTTACACGATATATATACAACGTATCACGTAAATACTTATTTTTGAGCTAATTATTAAACATACTTGTGAATAAATATATCAAAAACGCTTATTCATTAATTATTTTGGATTCTAAATTTTTGAACTTTAACATAAATCGTAACCTTTTCGAGCTTGAAAAGCTCATAAAAAAAGGAATACAAGGGTATTTTCAAACTCGAAGAGCTCGAAAATGTATTCATACTAGAGGGTATTGTAGAGCTCGAAAACAGCGGCAAGTTTTGAGGCTGGCCTGCAGGGCCAACCGATAACCAGATTTTTTTTTTACATGAAGGGGGTTTTCCACTTACAAAATGGCGCAATTATTCGTAAAAAAGAGCAGTTTTTACTTTAAGTGACCACAAAAAATCAAAAGTTTAAAAACAAAATAATCATCGATTGTAGGGGGGGGGGGGGAGATTTAATGATACTTTGACTAAATTTCAATGGTTTTTTATTTCGGATAATATCCAGCTAAGATACTGTGCTCACCGCAAGTCGTCTATTTCAAGAGACGTTTTTGGAAAAGCTCCGTCACCGGCTTGTTTGTGGATACTTTCGCATGAAAAAATTACTTCATGTTGTTGAATCCATACTTAATAATGTTCAAAAGGTTTCAATAAATTTGCTCAATCCATACGCCTAAAAAAAATTCGTAAGAAAAGCGTTGTTTTCACGCTTTAACCTTTATCTGCCCCCTCCTCTTAATTTTGTCAAAATTGCAGTGAAACCAATGAAAGCCTATCGACGCATATTTTCATGTAAACAATTTATTATGTGAGAAATTTATAACGACTACATATTAATGTTTGTCAAATTTTTTTTAATATTTCAGACAGTGAAAATCAGTCCATGTTAATCACTGGTGAATCTGGTGCAGGTAAAACTGAAAATACTAAAAAAGTAATTGCTTACTTTGCCACTGTGGGTGCATCGACAAAGAAATCTGATGATGGAGACAAAAAGAAAGGTTCCCTAGAAGATCAAGTTGTTCAAACTAATCCTGTACTTGAAGCGTTTGGTAACGCCAAGACTGTCCGTAACGATAATTCATCTCGTTTTGTATGTTCTGACAGAATACCAATTTTTGATTAATACACAGAGAAAGTTTTCTCATGAAAATTTATGGGTAAAATACGTATTAATATCACACAGCAAAGACATTGTCTTAAACGGCTATTAAGCTTTGATTATGTTATAGACTACTGTTCATTAATTCGGTTCGAAATTTGCTCAAGTCTTGAATAGTTCTCAATTCATCGCAAGCAACACCGTAATGTTTCATGAAAACTTTCTCCGAACGATATTTATTGAAAAAGAATGATATTTTAATTTATTGTTCTGCTTAATTTTGAAGGGTAAATTTATTCGGATTCATTTTGGTCCATCTGGAAAATTAGCTGGTGCTGACATAGAAACTTGTAAGTTACGAAAACAGTGTCGTTGTTGGTAAAAAAAAACTTATTACTTTAATGTTCCATAGATTTACTTGAAAAGGCTCGAGTCATTTCACAACAAGCTTTGGAGCGATCTTATCATATATTTTACCAGATGATGTCAGGGTCAGTGAAGGGGTTAAAAGGTAACGTTTTTTTTCTTTGAGTAGTATATTTTCATTCTTCATACTTTAATTAAGATTTTTAATGTTTCGGTGATTGATCAACTATATCAAAAAATAATAACAATATTTGTCACTACGGTAAGCGTAGATAATATGTGTTTTTAATATTTATTCAATAGACAGAAAATAATTTATTCCAAGGCAGCAGTAAATTACTGATTGAAAGCCATAAGACTTGAACATTAACGATTATACTTAAATAAAAACTCATTTCATAGAAATGTGCTGTCTCACGGATAACATCACTGACTACTACTTCGTATCTCAGGGAAAAACGACGATTCCTGGTGTAGATGATGGCGAGGAGTGTCAACTTACTGACGTAAGAACCGACGTACAATAGACGCTGAAAAGTTGACTTGATTTTACTTAATGAATTTGCCGTTGA
This sequence comes from Microplitis deprimator, assembly GCA_964016945.1. Taxonomy (NCBI): domain Eukaryota; kingdom Metazoa; phylum Arthropoda; class Insecta; order Hymenoptera; family Braconidae; genus Microplitis; species Microplitis deprimator. Next base: position 9,693,075 of record OZ024714.1, on the reverse strand, counting down.
TTTTTTTAACTGGTTCATGACTTTTGACTGTATATCACCTTTTAAACAGGAAACTCGTAAAAATACGATCTGTGTTTGATTTGTCAATGTATAGTAAATTTTGTATTGAAATCAGTATTGTTTTCAATGATATCAACCCGATGTCAATTGACAGACATAAAATCTGTTTGATTTTATTGTTTATTATTAAAATGATCAATGCATGTTTTTTATTTTATTGTATTTCTTCAGACGATAGTACAATAAAAAAAATGTTAATACTCTCAAATAGAACATAAATTGATGATTCATACGAGTTCATTAATCTTTTTGCTTCAAAATTGAAAAAAATGTGTTATCAAATCGATGCACGGAAAAAATATGAAATTTTTTTTTTTCTTATTTTGAACATCGTAATTTTCACGATAAACTTTTGTGATGAAGGGCTACACTCTCAAATTTAATTTTTTACGGTTTATATGCATCAAATCCACCTTTTATCACCTGACAGCATATTAATGGTGACTATTTGGAACATTTACAATAGAACCTCATAATTTAAAAATATTTTCATAGTATAAATACAGAAGTAGCATCATAATAATTATTTTATTTAAAAGTAAATATCAATATGAGCAGGAATAAATACTTCGTTAAAATTGCGATCTAATTTTTTTATTCATAATTTTGAAACTGTAATTTTTTAAGATTAAAAGTAATACAACAACTTTTCGGAAAATTACGATGGTAAATCTCAAAAATAATTCTTTAACTGCAAATATTAGCACACTGAGAGAAAAAATGGTTTTCTGAACTATAAAAAACATAGTTGAATGAGACCTCCACTATTAACTGCAGTTTCGTTAACTGATATGATATTAGTTATCAGTAACAGAAAAGTATAGTTAAAGTGACTATTTAGTGATAAATTTAACAGTTTCTTATTCGGCATGTCCAGAAGGAAATTGTTATGACAACCATACTTCTATAGTTAGCAAGTCTAATTCGATATAATTATCACCACAATATAAATATAGTAATCACTATTAAGAATTTATAGTTTTAGCTACTATATTAGTTGAGCGTCTTCAATTATTTTAATAATGATAAATTCAAAAAAATAATTTCTTTTTTTTTTTTATTCTTAATTTAAGTGAAGTATAAGGGTAATTACTTTTATACTGCATTAACATATTAATATTATACCTATATGCTCGCTCTTCTCTGAGAATTGGATTTTCGCCATTACCCTACGGAGGATTTGAACCTAACACCTAACACACTAGACGCGCGAGAGACCAACGATAATACCGCTACGCTACGGAACCAGTTGGAAAATTACAGTTCGACTGTGCTTCTAATGCTTTATTCCGATATTGAATTTTTATATCCTATAAGTTTTAAAATATTTTACAAATATTTCCGAACGGGAACATTTTTAAAAAATGTCAATATTCGTGAAAAAATTTTTAAAATGCTTGTAACATATTTTTTTAAATTATTTAAAATTTATTTTTTAGCAATACTTTCGAGCAACTATTTTGTGAATCTTTTTTGACATTGACATATTTTATTATTTAAAAAATGTTGACAGTATATCTTGGAAATATTTTCAAAATAGTTTGGTGTTGATAAAATATACAATTTATTTTGTTCACGATAATTTTTTTTAATAACTTTTACAAGTGACAATAGTCTAATGTAAATACTTATGTTGAATTCGACATATGCAATACAGAGAATAAAATCTAATAATATTTGGTATTTTTCAAATAAAATTACTATTTCACAGAGGCAAAGTTCAAACGGTCCTAAAATACAGAAATTTTTCTTTAAATAAGTAAAAATTGAGATTGCTTAATCCTGTATATTGCAATATAATAATTTTATCTTAGTGTTCTTAACTACACGTTTATCTTTAAATTTTATACAATCGATAATGCATAAGGCGAATTTTTTAATAATGGTTTTATTAATGACCATTTTAATGTTACTTAAAGTAACGTATCACAGTTCAATCGATCTACCTATTAATAGCTTAAGAAACTATTTATACGCAGTGAAATATGATTACATTGTCAAAGTAGTTGCGTTGACTATTAAACGTCGTTATAGAAACTATTGGATGATAAACAAACTAAAATAGTCACTGGTACATTCTTTATTTGTAAGGGTAAACTTACAAAGTATTGTTATTACTATTGCTGAAGTATAAGTTCTGAGAAATAATATTAAATAGTTACCATAACAAAACAAAAAATTTTAGCAATGTTTAGTTGATGCTACTACTTTTAAATAGGTTCGGGTACTATGATATAGTACAAGAAAGTATAAATATTAGTTATGATTATTATTTTTTCATACTCATCCCTTTATAGTTATCACAACCATGCATTTTTCTCTCAGTGTACCAAATATATAAAAAAAAATCCTAATAAAAATAACGTTGTTTCTAGTTACGGTTCAGCATTTAACTTATTGCAATAATATTTTCTCCGTGTACGAATTAGAATTATGGAAACAATCGTAATGATAACATTCGTTTGATTATAGTGAATTCTTCAGTCAGAGAAATTTTGAGTTACAATAATTGAAACACTAAGTAAAAGCGTTTAATTGAGGCGAACATTGCATGTCAACGGTTTAGCTGCTGTAACCATTCACATTTCTCTGAGTGTTAGTTTAAATGAACGAATATTATTTTAAATAATTATTATTAATTGGAACCTTGAACTAAAACAGTAAAGGAGTATCACCAGTCTTCTAATTGTGCTGTTGTATGCATGTTTTTTTATTACACATTCAGAGATGCTGCTGTTGTCCAACAATATTCGAGACTATTATTTTGTATCTCAAGGCAAGACCACTATTCCCGGCCTTGACGACGGAGAAGAACTGCTTGTTACCGACGTAAGTGCATGTTCCAAATCTGAGCTAAAATTTTTAAATAACTCACCGTTCTGATCTGGTCAAAAAATATAAAGGCGTTTTTCCAAACAATCATGATTGTTTATTAATATTTGTTTTCCTGTGATTTACTAATTTTCGTTTACCTTCGTTATTTTCAATTTAAATCAGTAATAGTGAAAGTATTTGTATTTTTACTAATGTTAAATTAATAAGTTGTAATAAAAATCAGCTTTGTATTTGATGATTATACACTGTAAAAAATCACCGGGGTAAGTCCAAGCGGTGTAGGTGTTAAAACCGGCGGTGTTAAATTTCAACACCAAAAGCGGTGTTAAAATAACGCCGCCGCTGGTGTAGACATTCTCTACCGGTGTTAAAATATTTTACTTTGTGAATATTTTTACTTACTCGATCAATATACTTGTTGATAAATGATATTTTTTATTAATTTTCATAAAGAACTGACATTTTTTGTGTTTTATGATCTTTAAAGTTAATACTCCAAGTGGATGCAGCTTACTCCGATTTTACACCGGTTTAACATCGCCGAATTACGCCTCTTACACCGGTGTAATTTCATTTTAACACCGGGCGGAGATAAAATGAGTCTATTTTTAGCACTGCTCTTTTTACAGTGTATGAGTGTTATCTATCCGAAACAAACAAGCTTCATTGTCTTATTAGCATAAAAAATTTGGAGGTGAAACTTTTTGGGGAAAATTCAATTAAAAATTGACATCTCTATAATTTTTTAACTATTAAGAATGTATCCTTCTCGCGAAGTGTAAAATTTACAAGGTTTTTAAGGCTAAATCAAATGAAAAAAAAAAAAAAAATATTTCTTTAATCATTTTTAATGATATTTCGAGATTATAAAAAAAAATTTATATTCAAATAAAGTGGAAAATTAAGAAGTTTTACAGATTGATATACGGCAATTACACAAAGATTATGTTGCCGTATCAATAAAAAAAATCGTTCATAAGGCACTCTCAGCGCTTTCGCGCTTAAGGTGAGCAAAAGTAAAAAATAAGTAGTCGGAAATATAATTTTTGTTTTTTGTTCGTTCAGCCCTTAAAATTGTGTTGAATTTTAGATTTTCAAACCAGAATATCTCTTTAAAGTTACAGAATTTGTTAAGCAAGGATTTTCTAGACGAGATTTCATGCTTTATAATTCTATTTAATTAATGGATTCTGAAAAATATTTAACTTATGAATTATATAATAAATTTCGTATCATTCGTTAATTTTCTATATGCGTTATAGAAAAAATTTTACAAAAAAATCAATCATATTATCTCTAAAAAATAAAATTTGTTACAAAATTAATCTAATAGTTAAAGTTTTAGAACAAGTATTTTGAAGTCAAAGGCCGAGAATCTCAAACTTGAAATGATTTAAGAGATAAAGGTGAATAAACATGGTGAATTGTCCATTGACTAAAATCTTGACTAATTAGAACGATATGTTCGATAGCAGTATTGAAAATCAAAATTTTCTGAACTTTAGACTTTCATCTCAAGTAATTTTTGAGCAAAACAAATAAAAGCTTAACAATAGAAAAGAATAGTTTATCAAAATCGGTCCATAAGTCCTTGAAGGATTCAACGGTGATAAAAGTTTTAGGTATATACCTAGAAGTACAATTCCATTTATGAGAACATGGTCAAATGCGATTTCAGGGTTTTTAAAAAAATTTTTACTATTCTACAGTATATAGTACAGTCAATTAAAGATTGTTTCATAGGGACCATTGCTCTCTTCTAATTTTTTGTAGTCTCTTTATAATGCCAAAAGTACAAATCAGACAAAACCGTAGAAGAAAAAACTGTGTGCGTCATTTGTTTTCAACAGAAAACGGCGTTAAAAGTGCATGACATTACGCACGCAGCCGATGCACGGAAGCCTTCAGACACCTACTTCTGAGATTTGAGTGTACCCAGGACAAGATAGACGAGACAAGTGGTCATTAAAAATTAATTATAAATATGAACTGGTCAAAATTTCATATTTTGTTGTTAATTTCTTAAATAATGATTGTTGACTGACTTTCTTGAAGTTTGTTTCATGGCAGAAGCTTAACAGTTTAAGAGTATTTCGATAGTTAATTAAGGCGTGTTTTTTATTAATGAGTTTAGTAATTTTTAAGTATTTCGAATGTTTTTTAACTTCCCGCTAAAAAAATCGACGATTTTCAAAAAATTCGGGAAGTTATTGGTTTCACCCCGATTTTCAAAAATCGGGTTTTCATCATATATCGACGTTTGAAGGTACTATGATGCTATTCTGACATTTTCAGAGAGATGTCTATTTGTATGTGTGTGGGTATGTAACTAATTAACCAATTCAAATCGTTCTTGCAGCAATCAAAAGAGGTTGTTAGCCGTCAACTTTCCTGAAATTATCAGATCATTTGATCAAGTAGACTCGAAGATAATTAAGAATTACGAAAAAAAATTTTTTTTGTTGTTTTTTTTTTTTTTATTTCTCAAAGACGATTCCAACGATCAATTCCAAAATTTAATCAGCTCTAGAACTTAATGAGACGCATTAATCATCTCAATCGGCTTATTCGTTCGAGAAATATCGTTGGAGAAAAAAATGGTAAAAAAAGGTTATTCGCAAATATCTTAAAAACGACTGCACTAATCACTTCCAAAATTTAATTAGCTTGAAAACTCAGTAAAACGTGCTGACTGCCATATTGAACATCAAAATTTGTCAATTAGTTCAAAGGATATCGACGACAAAGAGTTAAAAAACTGCTAAAAAACTACATCGAATGCCACCTCAAACGTCAAAATCGGTCTATTAGTTAAAAAGATATCGGCGATAAAAAATTAAAAAAATAATAATCGTCCTCATTTTCCTAGGATAACTCACTATATAATTTCTTAAATGTACCTCAAATGGAACCGAGTCAATCATTTTTTTTTCAGTGAAATGTAAATACTATCAGTTTAGTCGTATTTTAAGCTCGAAGAGCTAAAAAATTTACCAATAATAACATTTTTAAGCTAAAGGAGCTCGAAAACAACGGAAAGTTTTGGGGCTGGCCCACAGGGCCACCCTGATTAAACAACTGAATTCGATCGAATTAAACAGAATTAAATTTTTAATTCTATTTAATTCAGATAAATTCTGTTAATTCGGTACCTTACTTAAAAATGAATTCTGTCTAATTCGGCAGGAAAACCAGAATTTGTCCAAATTAAAACGAATTTAAATAATTCTATTCGGTTTAATTCTGATTAATTCGAAAATAAACCTCCAATTTCTGGTTCTGAATCCGAATTAAACTGAATTAAAACGAATTTAAAATTTTTAAATCGGTTTTATTCTGTTTAATTCAAATTCAAATTTTCTATTCTGTTGAATTCTGTTTTTCAGAATTCGACAGAATATAACAGAATTAAAATTTTTTATTCGGTCGAATTCAGTTGTTTAATCAGGGCAACCGATGCCCAGATTTTTTTCTAAGGTTTTGATTTCTTCTTACCTTTGGTATTATGAAGAGGCTAAAAAAATTAGAAGGCAGCAATCATCTCAGTTTATTGACCACTAATTTCCTTGTACTAATATTTATTATATTGTAATGACAAATTTACAAGAATGCTTCATATTAGTATTTGATTTAAATAATCTTAAATTTAACCGTACTTTTGTATCGCAGATCTTTTTGTAGTTTTAAGTTATTGTAGTGAGAAATATACTTCCGTGCGGCCAGATGGTATCTTTAGATGAGTAATAGGGGCTTAAAAAAGACCGGATTAAGGAAAATCGTTTGATATATCTGTCAATCTCTTAAAAATCCAAGAAAAGACCCATGTTGTTTGTCAGTATAGAGCGCTTTTGAGATTTTAAACTCTTGTAATCCACTCGAAATGAAGTTTAGGAATAATTTTTTTATTAATATATTCAATCTAGCGAATATGTATGTTCTCTTGGCTGATTCACCATGCTAATATTCCTATGAATTAAAATAAGTATAAACGTCATCTCACCAAGCACTAATATTTTTTAAGATTTTTTTTTTATTTATAGCTTGTATTTATTTATCTAACTCTTTTTTATGGAAGGATTAAATTTATATCAGCATTAAAAAAATATGTTTAAGTATGGCATCAAATTAACTTCAGTTTTTATTTTCGAGTTCATTATTAACTAACTATGTTATTGAAAAAAAAAAATGACTTACGAATAGTACAAAATTGTTTACTTACTTCTGTCCTATTGATTCATTTTGTATGCATTCATTATCACTTATGGTTTCGTGATTGATACTTTGGCTGATCATTAAAAGTGTTGGTTATAAGTTTAGTGAAAGCAATGTAATATGGGCATTTGCAGCTTTATTCGTAAGTTTTTAAATGTCGTTTTCTTCCCATTAAAAATTGTCAATTTAAATTGATAATGTAAGTGCGTGACCATTATAAAAAAAAGACAATAATACAGAAATGTGCCTCTTATCCAACCGGATCGGTGATTACTTCTACATAAGCCAGGGTAAGACCAGAATTCCGAGAGTCAACGATGCATCAGACATGGAGGAAACGGACGTAAGTTCCTCCGTCATAAATTTCATTGCATATACATTTGTCAGATTTTTTTGAATTTCAATTATTCAAATCAATTTTTTTTTTTTTTTTTTTTTTTTTTATTTAAAAATTTGTTAAGAATATCGATGAATGTTTAGTAAAATATAGATATCCTCTGTTTCCTGCTGCTAAAAAGCTTCAAGCCGCTTGCAATGGGAAAGAAAAAGTACATAATACTTGGAAAATACTATTTTGCTCAATGAGTGCGTTAAGTTGTCAAGTACTAACGAGAGCACAATTTGGCACAAGAACGAGGTGAAGCCGCTCAAGTGAACGATTGGCGATCACATTAATGGCACATAGTATTCTTTATTACATAAGTGGAATACAAATGTACTATTTTAGTGTTTACCCCACAGAATAACTAAAAAGTATATATATTTATATATTTCTAAGAAAATATAACTAAAATAATTCAAGTATACAAATGTTATTAATTAAATTCTTTGATTAAACTATACCATTTATCATTACTTCTTAACCATTACCATATTGATCGATAAAGAATGTTATTTGAAAAATATACAGAATTTCATGAATTTAATTGTGACTACAGAATGGAACTAGAAATTTCTTCATTTATTACGAATAGACAAGTCATTTTACTCCTAGGCTACCTAAAACTCAATGCTTTGTGAAATAAATTTTTTTTTTTAATTTCTAAAAATCAAAAGAAATAAAAAAATCAAAAATTTACAAAAATCGGTGAGTTGAAAATGTTGTTATTAATAAAAAACTAAAAAAAAAATAAATACTGTGTATCTTGAAATAATTTTAACCGATTAAATGCATTAAAATGCAACATATAAATTGCTGGTATTGTAAAACAAATATCATAGATAATATAGAAAGAAAAAAAATTACCCTGAATGTCTTTATTTATTTTATGAAAATGTTTTTTTATAAAAATTAATAAAACTAAGACGAGACATCTTCCGACACAGCCTATAACGTTAAAGTAGCGCTGCTTTCACCTGGGAGGCCTGGCTTAAATTCAAATCACTGAAAACTACGAGACTAAATTCATCAAAAAAAAATTAATTTTTTAAATTTCTTAATACTATGAAATAAATATTTATAAATTTAAATAAGTAAGTAAATAAATACAAGTATATATTATGTATATCAGTTGATATATTTCATTTATTTGTTTACTTTAAGCAATAAAACTTAAAACATTTTAATCTCTAATAAGTATTTATTAATATTTATTACGATATTATTTTATTTATCATTAATTTTTTAAATTCCTGCTGAGAAAATTGCAAATTTTCAAAAATTCGGGAAGTTATTAGTTTCGGTCCCATTTTCGAAAATCGAATTTCCAAGATATCTTGACGTTTTGAGGTTCTAGGAAGCTATTCTGACTAATTTCAAAATGATGTCCGAGTGTATGTATGTACGTACGTACGTACGTATGTAAATATCTATAACTTTTGAACGGATGAAGCGATTTTGATCGTCAAGGTGTCATTCGACGCGGCTTGTCAATATCTAAAAGCTGAAAAAAAATTGAGCTTGATCGGTAGGGCTCGTTCAGAGATATTCCAAAAATAAACTTTTTTCAAAAATGTTTTTTTTGGATAACTTGTAAAGTGCTCAATGGATTGATTCCAAAATCAACTGGGCTCTGAAGCTTCATAAGCCGCGTCGAATGCCACCTCAACCATCAAAATCAGTTTATTCGTTCAAGAGAAACCGTTGTCGAAAAAATTAAAAAAAAATATTTTTTTTAGTATTTTCAAAATTTCTCAAAAACGACTCGATAAATCAATTTTAAAATCTTATCAGCTGTAGAACTTAATAAAACGCGTCGATTGCCACCTTAACCGTCTCAATCGGTTAATTCGTTCGAGAGATATCGTTGGAGAATAAATGGTAAAAAACGTTTTTTTTTTTCGAAAACAAAGGCATACAAAAGTATTTTCGAGCTCGAAGAGCTGGAAAATGTATTCACAACAATGCTTTCGAGCTCAAGGAGCTCGAAAACAGCAGGAAGTTTTTGGGCTGGCCCGCAGGATCAACCGATAGACCGATTTTTTTTTTGATGAATTTAGTCTCGGAGTTTTCAGCGATTTGAATTTAAGCCGGGCTTCCCAGGCAAAAACAGCGCCACTTTAACGTTATAGGCTGTGTCGGTAAATGTCTCGTCTTAGTTTATTAAATTTTATGAAAAAACATTTTTATAAAACAAATAGAGACATTTAGGGTAAATTTTTTTCTTTCTATATTATCTGTGATATTTGTTTTACAATACCAGCAATTTATATATTGCGTTTTAATGCATTTGATCGGTTTAAAAATTATTTCAAGATACGCGGCATTTATTTTTTTTTTTTAGTTTTTTGTCAATAACAAAATTTCCAATTCACCGATTTTTGTACACTTTTAATTTTTCCATTTCTTTTGATTTTCAAAAATTTAATTCTACATAGCATTGAGTTTTAGGTAGCCTAGACGTAAAATGACTGGTCTAGAAGTAGAAAAGTTAATTGCTAGTAAGGTTCCTTTAACTCGAACCATTTAGCTCTTATTATCTTGATACGATATAAGAAAATAACATTTCTCTGGTGCAGCTGATTTACCGTAAATTATCAAAATTTACCGCAAATTACAGAAAGTACCGTAACTTACGTTAAATACCATAAACAACGGTAGATATTGTTAGTTACAGCAATCCGAAAAATTAGGATACCGTACCGTAAAATACTGTACGTCAGGACATTGTTCCGTAAAATACTATACTTTGCGGTAGTGTATTTTTATTACTCCAAAGTTACGGTGCAAATTTGGTATTATATGGTATCTTATAGTACCGCGTCCTAAAGGTACGGTATTCTGCCATTCTGGAAGAATTACATCACGGTAAATCACAGTATTTTACAGTAATAGCGCGATTTGCGATAAAATAACGTAATTTACCGTTAACTATGATAGATGTCTGTAAGTTACCGTAATTTGAATCCACCTGGATTTTTTTTTATGAATGTAAACGCACTCAAATTAAGAACGAACGGTAATGTCTGTCAGTGATATGTATATTTTTTTTACCAGATCTGAAACAAAAGTTTAAATTTCGGTTACTGTTCATGGAAAAGGTGGCATATGCGTGAATACATCGCATTGGCACCCCGATGAGAAGAAAGCAATTCCTGTTCTGATAAACAGAGCAGAAATTCAAATTTTCCGTGCAAATATGGTAAAAAAATTATGAATTCATCTGTCAACAACACCATAAAACCCATTACTTGTTCGAGTCCCACAGTCTCCATTAAACTACTTTATAACTTATTTTGTAAAGCTCTTAAAAAAAATAGTGGTTGGATCGATTTCAAGATCTTGACACAAAAATGAAAATAACTAAAAAACAATGCGGTATTTTAAAAAACTTTATTCGAGATAATTTGTATGGAATCAAATTATCTACAAAAAACGTCCTATAACATTTTACGACAAGTCTGATAGTTCTACCACATAAGTCGAATAGTAGTAAAATTTACAATGAATCAAACTTTGACCTTGAATAACTTGTGAAAAATAAAATTTATCGAAAAATGATAAGGAACCTTTTTTGTAGAGCATTCAATTTCCAATAATAAAGTTTATTGTTTTTTCCGATCCTTTAATTTGCTAATGCGTGATAACATTCCAAACTTTAGAAAAAAAAAAAAAATTTCCCTTCAAAATACGATTGTACACATCGAAAAAAAAATTCTCACCAAAAATGAGCTCTTAAATTCTATTTCAAGTACTCGATTAATAAATTTGCAATTTTCCCATTTAATTAACACGTGAATTAAATTTTTTTTTCTTCAATTATCTATAGCTTTGTGAAATTTCAAGATATTTAATAGGCCATAGGTAAAAATCACAGAGGAATCTTTCCTCTTTAAAAGTGCTTGTAGCTAATTTGTTTTGCAACCGGCCTCACCGGTAAACAATTTTAAAGCCAATTTTTTTATCGAATTTCATGGTTGTTTTTATTTTACTCGCACACCACTAACTTTACGACAAAATTGTCCGAAACTTTTTTTGTAGGAAATTTGATTTCCTACAAAAGAAGTTATGTAAGCCATCATCGTAGAGCTAGTAGTTTTCGAGATAAATTCAATTAAACGTCTCAAAATTTGAAAAATTGCTGTTTTGTCCAAGATTTTAGTACTGTTTAATGAAATCATTGCTGAAAACGTATATAATGTATAAGAATAAAATATAAAAATACATATTACACATTCATATGTAAGTATGAAAAGTATGAAACAATTATCTTTGTACTGAGAGAGGTAGTAATCAAAAAAGCTTCCGATAGTCAAACAAAGGCATTTGGATGAAGTTAAAAAAAGGCGGAGGAAGTGTAATATGATATATTAACCAGGATATATTATACATTCCTTCGGCTATAATTTGATAAAAAAGTACTAAATCAAAATCCCTACAAACAAGTCCTGTACAATTTTGTCGTAAAGTTAGTGGTTTGCAAGTAAAATAAAAAAAAAAAAACATGAAATTCAAGAAATAATTAGCTTTAAGATTTTTTACCGGTGAGACCGGTTACAAAACATAAATTTGCTACAGGCACTTTTAAAGAAAAAAGATTCCTCTGTGATTTGCACCAATGGCCGATTAAATATCTCGAAATGTCGCGAAACTATAGATAATTGAAAAAAAATAAATTAAAATTTACGTGTTAATTAAATGGGAAAATTTCAAATTTATTTAGCGAGTACTTGATCTTTCGTTACTCGCGTCCACTCGCCTGACGATTTTCATCGCGTGGCGAGCACTGTGCCGCCCATGCTAAATGAAATGCGACATTGCCAAATCATAATGCTACAATGAGTTATTTTTTACAGTAACAACAGTACGTTTGGCAACGTGATCACAAAAATTGAGTCGACGATTTAACTCTCATAATGAGCACTATGCCGCTTTTTTACATTCTTGTTATATATAAATATACTTTTTTTATATTTAAAATATATATTTATCAATTATACACATATTTAACAAAAATATAGATTTCGAAAAGCGAATTAATTAATTATAAAGTCACAAATACCCATACAGTAACTTTTATTCCAATTTTTGTCAAAATGGCGGTGTCACGCTCATAGCGCGAGTAACGAAAGGTTAAAAAGTAAAAGTAAGAACTCATCTTTGGAGAGAAATTTTTTTTTCTATGTGTACAATAATATTTTGACATGGGACTTAGAAAAAAAAATAGTCATCTCAAACGAAACACCCTAGTATATACATACATATATATATATATATATATATATATATATATATATATATATATATATGTATATATTAAGTTGTCTTTAAAGTTATGTGTATGCATTGCGAAATACAGATAAAACCGTGTTCAAGGATATGTACATATTATATGTCCTTGAACTCTGATATATAAATATATATATATATATATATATATATATATATATATATTTATATATTGCTTACATTTTTTTTCAATCATGATTTCCAGACATGTGTTTCTTGACAAATAATATTTACGACTATTACAACGTATCTCAAGGAAAAATTACAATCCCCGGCATGGATGACGGTGAAGAATGTCAACTAACGGATGTAAGTCCCCTTGAAGTTAATTCATCCTTTATAGTCGTAAACTTTTACTGGGTGATCCGTTATGTTCATTTTCATATTTTTGATTTTTTTCTAAAACTTTGTGTTTAAAATTGATATTATCTTAAGTCATTTAATTACTCAAAATCAAAATAGAGCCGGAATAGACTTGATATCTCGTATGGAGGTCATCAAGAAAACTTATAGCTGCAAGCATGCTATATCAAGGAAAATCATTTATAATTTTGTTCATTTGATACACCTACTCTTTACTTGTTTTTTGAAGTTCCATATGTCCAGTGCCGTAAAAATAATTGTTTTTAAGAAATTTTTTCTAAGGGTATATCCCAAGAAGTCCAAAAATGTATAAGTTTCATAACATTTATCAATCCTTACATTAGTAAATAATTAATTGAAGATTATGTTTTAACAATAAATAAAATTATTCTCTCGTTACACAATGTTTTGATTATAGTCTATCGAGCTGAATTTTTTAACTTTAGTGATAAAGTAATGCATCAAATCCTGAAGTATTATGACGTGAACACCGTAATTTATACTATAGAGCTCAGAACTTTGTGTTATTTGTAGGTAGTATTCTCTCTAGTATAAACTTTACAAAGCTACATGGTAAAATCTATGATTTTAAGTGTAGCGTTCATAAGCTTGAAAACATTATTGTGCATACATTTTCGAGCTCTTTGAGCTTTAAAAGATCATCTTATACATTGGTTTTACAAGTTCTTCAAGATTAAAAAAAATACTGTCTTAGCTAGAACTACGGACCGATTACAAGTTCTGGTATGATATTTGAAACATTTGGTGAATCGGATTATAAGGTATCCAGGGTAAATCAAGTAAATTGCTATTTTTTTTAATTTCTTTCTCCCATCACTACATCTCTTGGACGATTTGATCGATTAAGATGGCTCATGGGACAATTGGCATGTCTTGTTGAGTTCCAAAGCTGATTAGGATTTGGAATCAATCACTTCCGAAATTTCGAGGATATAATAAAAAAAAGTTTATTATCGTTTCTTTTTTTCTGCGATATTTCTTAAATGAGTAAAACGGTTCGGGTAGTTCTGTAACGAACGTCACGGTATGTTGAGTTCTAGTGCTGGTTAAATTTTTAAGTTGATTGGTTTTTCGGTTTCGAAGATGTTGAAAAAGAATCGTTTTTTACCTATTTTTTCATCCGTGATATTTATCTGATATTTATCTTAATAAATTAACCGCTTAAGAAGTGTTTTGTAGCAATCAACACATTTTATTGTGCTCTAAAGCCGATTAGATTTTAGAATTGGTAGATCGAGTTGATTTTGGGAAATTTGAAAAAAACTTAAAAAAAATATTGTTTCTTTTGTATCTCTTAATTATGAAGAATTAATTGGAGCTTGTATCGGATTCTATCAAATTCAATCTAAATTTTTAATTAGGGGTTTTTTACAATAAAAATTTCACATGAGGACATTATATTTTCAACATGCACTCAATTACTTTCCCATGATTATGTTCTACTCGTAGCAGTAGAAAAGATGGTAGGCAACAGTCATAATTCTGTTATATAACTTTGATGAAAAATTGAGATTTTTTTTGTTTAACATCTCGGATACACAAATCATTTGTTTAATATTTTTTATCCGCAATTGTTAGTCTCAACATTTTAAGGTTATACTTATATTGTGTGCAATACTTATAATTAAATATATTTATAGTTTTTGAACTATTCGTAGCCAATACTATATTCGTATGAAACAATCTATAATTTCCCTAGTGGTTTCAGCGCCACGTTGGAATCACGGTCGAACCACGGTGTTTTTACTATGGAAACACGCCTTCAGTGTTCCGACAGTGTAGCGGCTGAGATTCAACTGTGGTTTCACAGTCGAACCACATTGGTTTCTGTGCAATCACGCTACTATGTTCCGACCGTGTCCCCACTGATTTTTACCAACGTTTTTACGATGGTTTAAGGGTCTTTCGAACGTAAGTTCACGGTGTTCCCACGGTGAATTTCCAGTGGTCTCATTGTAGCTTCACAGTGGTTTGTAGTAATTTCCACGGTGAGCACATGGTGGTTCCACGGTGGCCTCAAAGTATTTCTGCGTCGGTTGTTTGGCGTTTCTACCGTGGTAGCTCGGTATTTCCTCGCTATTTCCACGATGATTTCATGGTTTTTCTACTATTGATATATTTTTTTCTTATAATTTTCAAATCTCTGTATCAACCATATTTTTTTATTTTCTTAGTATTTTTGATAATTATCTTTTTTGGAGTATGTTGTTAAAATATTAAAATAAACAAAGCTTAGTATTTTAAGTGATCTTATCAACATAAGTCCACAGAAAAAAAAGATTTCTTTCCGCGAAAAAGTTTTACTCGCCCCAAAAAAATTTTGACTTGCCCTAAAAAATATTCAGCATAATGAATTGTAAGCGAAAATTTTCTTGGGGCGAGAAAAAATTTTCTTAAACCAAGAAAAATTTTTTTAAGGCGAGAAAAAATTTTTTTAACCAAGAAATTTTTTTTTTTGTTCGAAAACGAAATTTTTTTACGCCAAGAAATTTTTCTAGTCCCCAAAAAATTTTTGTTTTCATTCCATAATGCAAAACTTTATATAATTGAGTTCTAGCAAATTCTATTTATTAGCGATTTCTAAGTAAATGTTATGTACAGGTGTGTGAATCATAATATTTTGTAAAATAATTTAGATACGATCAAATAAAGTAACATTATTCGAAAAAAATGATTTTACAATGATTCATAAATCTTATTAAGTAAACCTTTTTAAAATTTTTTGAAATAGGCTAAAAAGACCATTAGTAGGCCAGTTAAGCGAGTTTCGAAGTTCCAATAATCAATTTAGTTATAAAAAACTGAGACGTAAGATTACAAAAATTTTAGTTAAGTTTGAAAAATTTCAACTTCTCATTTATATAATTTACCGAATAAGGTACTTATTGTCCCATTGTTAGTGGGTATACTCCTATTGTTCTCGTTACCCTATAAACAATAATATAATTGAATATAATAAAAATCAGAAAATCAATCATTTATTTGATATCTTTAATTTTCTTAAGTTTATTTGTGTCCAAATAAATACAATCAACCATAACATTCATGTGTGTAATACAGCACAGTGGTTTACAAACCAGACTCTAGATTCAAAGGTGTCAGGATCGAGCCTACGAGTCAGCGTTATTTTTTTTTTTTTTAATTTTTTTGTGATAAAAATTGTGGATACACCATGAAACCATGAACTAACCATGGAAATACCGAGAATTCATGGTTAAAAAACCGTCAAAAGCCATCGGGTAACGATTGTTAACTCACCGCGGAGATCGCTAGAACCACTGTGGAGCTACCGTGGAACCACTGTGAGAATACTGTGACCTCACGGTCGAAACACGGTTGAACCACCGTGGAAACGCGGTCGGAATATAGTGGCGTGACTACACACAGAATACCGTGGTTCCATTGCAGTACAACAACGTTTCCGCAGTCGTTTCACGGTAGTTCAACAGTGTTTCCACCGTGTCTACACCCTGGCGCCAAAACCGCAAGCATTTAAAGCAAAGATCAGGAATATACCCGAAGATTAAAAATATCTTTAAAACAATAAATCCAACTAAAATAATTTTCAGATCTATAAACCTGTGGAAACCTCTATTACCAAAACAAATAAGAATATCCAAACATTGTTCCGTCACTGTGATACTTATGAACCATCATTAACAGTCCTTTTTAGTGTACTTAACGATTTTCAGGCTCCAAATTGTAACTTAAACCGCTAACATATCGACAAATTTTCACAGTTTTCTTTTAATCCGACGAAGTTACAGTCTTAGCAGTGGCGAAGTTCGACATCAATGATTGTAAATAACAATAACTCACGTTAAAATGGAAATTCTGATATGTAATGTAATAGAAAATCATTCTTACAAATGATTTCGCTATTAATTATTCATAAAGCTTAATGTTATTTCAAGCAATATTAAGACTCTATTCAGTTAGCGAATGTATAGTGTACGACAACGATGAACATTAAATATAATCAGTGAATACTAATGAGTAATTGTAAAAATTTATCGGTTAAATAAAGGGAAGAAGCGGCCTTAACACCAGCTGAGACTTTGCTTTGCCTGTAAAATATGTTTTGCTTTAAAAATATAATCACATATTTTTATTGAGATGTTTTTAGCTGTTGCAATAGCTTTAAAGTTATTCTTTTTAATCTAGACGATTTTATTGAGGATATCTTAATTGTTACCTTATAATTCAATTTTTATACAGCAAGCATTCGACGTTCTTGGGTTTACCCAAGAAGAAAAAGATAACATCTATAAAATTACGGCTTCTGTCATGCATATGGGTGGAATGAAATTCAAACAGCGAGGACGTGAAGAGCAAGCTGAAGCTGACGGTACTGAGGTTCGTAATTTAAGCTACTAGATGAGAAAATTCTCAATTCAGTATGAAAGTAATTAAATTTTGTGTTAACAATTATTATGATATTAAATAACAAACTCCAGGTTATGCAGATCTAACAGCGAAATATTGTTATTTATTCCAGTTTTTTAGAATTGAAATGAATAACAACATTTCGCTGTTACATCTGAATAACCTGAAGTTCTTTATTTAATACCTTTAATACGAATCTGAACTCTAATTCCATGATTATAATATTAATCTAAGAAAATCATTTAAAAAAGCTTTTTTCGAATAAAAACGTACATCTTACATTGATTTATTTTAATTTTTATAATGCTTGTGGTAAATAATAGTGAAACTTGATTGTGTATGTTTTGTTAGTAAGTCATGTACATCAACAAAAATTCCAAAATCAAACAAAAATTGAGTTTGATCATCATCACTTCTAAAACTTTTAGACTACCCTCGCAAGTCTGATTTTACGGCATTTTGCAATAGATATATGGTAAATTCATCGTTTATATATATATACATACATACATATATATATATATATTAAGGTGGCCCTTAGCAGGGATGTTTTCGAATTTTTTTACTCTCAGGGGCTCAAATGGTTCCAAATTGATAAAAAAATTCACTGAAAATTTGAGCTCTTCATATTAACTCTAAGATAGTCCGAAGTTTCTTATGCAAATAACATGGGAAAAATTTCTTTCGCTTTATAGAATATTATAACTCGGGGACAGCCAATTCTAAAATTTTGAGACATACATATTTCAATAGAGAATTTAAAACTCTACAGAAAAGGTTTCTCATGATTTTTTGCTGTCTATTGGTTCAAAAGTTATTCGAGATCAAATTTTAATTTTTATATAATTGTCAATATTATCAAGCATATTTATAAAAGAAAGGTTTGTGTTATGAAATTCGCTTATATTGTTAATTTCTAAGCATTCCAATTTTCCGAACCTTTGCTGGAAATTTTTAACATCATCAACATCTGAAAGAAATAAAAAATATAAGCGAAATATATAACTTAAACATAGTCTTATTTATATCGTCAAGGTCACTCCATTTTTTCAAACGGTTTGGAATAAGTACAG
The DNA here is from genome assembly GCA_964016945.1 of Microplitis deprimator. Lineage (NCBI taxonomy): Eukaryota > Metazoa > Arthropoda > Insecta > Hymenoptera > Braconidae > Microplitis > Microplitis deprimator. Next base: position 9,674,457 of record OZ024714.1, on the reverse strand, counting down.
ATTTTATAAGCCCAAATTAGTCTGAATAGTGTAGGAATGAAGATTTCAAGAAGAGTTTACTATTGGTGAGAAGTTTGAAAGCTGTTAATGACATAGCCAAGCGTGCAGTTAAACTTATTTAAGATTACAATGGCATACTAAGTAAGAATCCAGAGCAGCAGCAATTTATAGTTCAGTTTTTACAGAATATAAGCAATATTATGCTGATATTCGAAAAAATTTAAAAATTGATTAATGTTAAGTATTTAAATGGTATCAAATTTGATATGTACCTTAATTTTGTATTCTTTAATATTAAGAAACTTTCATTTTTAACTTCCCGCTAAGAAAATTGCAAATTTTCAAAAATTCGGGAAGTTATTGGTTTCACCCCGATTTTTGAAAATCGAAATTCCAATAGATGTCGACGTTTCGAAGTTCTAGGAAGCTATTCTGACTAAATTCAAGATGATGTCCGAGTGTATGTATGTATGTATGTACGTACGTACGTATGTAAATGTATATAACTTTTGAACGGATGAACCGATTTCGATCGTCAAGGTGTCATTCGACGCGGTTTGTCAATATCTCGAAGTTGAAAAAAAATTGAGCTTGATCGGTAGGGCTCGTTCGGAGATATTCCAAAAATAAACTTTTTTAAAAATGTTTTTTCCGGATAACTTTTTACGGGCTCGATGGATTGATTCCAAAATCAACTGGGCTCTGAAGCTTCATAAACCGCGTCGAATGCCACCTCAACCATCAAAATCGGTGAATTCTTTCAAGAGATACCGTTGTCGAAATAATTAAAAAAAAAAAATTTTTTTTTAGTATTTTTGAAATTTCTCAAAAACGATTCGATAAACAAATTTCAAAGTCTGATCAGTTGTAGAACTCAATAAAACGCGTCGATTGCCACCTTAACCATCTCAATCGCTTTATTAGTTCGAGAGATATCGTTTGAGAAAAAATGGTAAAAAACGTTTTTTTTCGAAAACAAAGGCATACAAAAGTATTTTCGAGCTCAAGGAGCTCGAAAACGGCGGGAAGTTTTGAGGCTGGCCCGCAGGGTCAACTGACAGACCGATTTTTTTAATCGATGAAACATATGTATTGATAAAAGTTACAAAACAAACTTATATTTACATAAATAAAATAACGTACAAAAAAAATGTTATATATATTATAATACAAGTGGATATCTTATAAAAATACTTAATAATATTGACAATTATATGTAAATTATACTTTGAGCTCGAATAACTTTTGAACCAATAGCTTTAGCGAAAAATGTTAAAAGACCTTTTTTGTAGAGCGTTAAATTCTGTATAAACATTTGTATGTCTCATTATTTTAGAATCAGCTGTCTTCGAGTTATAAAATTCTAAATAATAAAAGAAATTTTCCCATATTATTTTCATAAGAAACTTTGGTCGGAATGCTGACTATCTTAGAGTTAATATTAAGATCTCAAATGTTCAGGGAATTTCTTTTTTATCAATTTGAAAGCACTTGAGCCCCTGGGAGCAAAGAAATTTGAAAACATTCTTGTTAAGGACCACCCTAATATATATATATAAAAAAAAATCGACGATTTTTTTTTTTTTTCGATACTGTGAAAATATTATTCTTGATGACCAAAAAAAATTATTGTGCAAGTTTGAGCCCTTAATAATGATATTGAGAGGTGATCGTTACGACTATTAGTTTTTTGACCGAAATTTTTTTATTTACCCGAAGCTCGTAAATCACCTATCTGAAAAATTCGAGAAATGTATATTCTTAAAGGAAATTGAATTCCCTACAAAAAATCTCTCTTAGGAAATTGACGTCAAACGAGCCGTTTCCTCGTAACCGTGCCTTAAATATTGATTTGTTTTTTAAATTCTGTGTTTCTATTTTGGATTTTTGTAACTACTAGAAATATTAAAATTTTTTTCAGTCAAGATACATATTCTTGAAGAAAATTTAATGCTCTACAAAAAAGGTCTCTTAACATTTTTTGCTAAATTCACTCCTTCGAAAGTTATTCAAGAGTGAAGTTGAGTCAAAACGACTTCAATAACCTGAATAACTTTCGAAGGAGTGAATTTAGAAAAAAATGTTAGACCTTTTTTGTAGAGCATCAAATTTCCTTCAAGAATATGTATCTTGACTGAAAAAAATTTTAATATTTCTAGTAGTTACAAAAATCCAAAATAGAAACAAAAAATTTAAAAAACAAATCAATTTTTAAGGCACGGTTACAAGGAAACGGCTCGTTTTACGTCAATTTACTAAGAGAGATTTTTTGTAGGAAAATGATATGTTTCTACGGCCATAATTTCATAAAAAAGTTCTGAAATCTCGGATGAAACAGTAATTTTTTAAATTTTGAGATGTTTAATTAGATTTATCTCGGAAACTACTAGCTCTACGGTAATGGCTTAGATGACTTTTTTTTTGTAGGAAATCAAATTTTCTATAAAAAAGTCTTGTACAATTTTGTTCTAAAGTTAGTGGTTTGCGAGTAAATTAAAGAAAACCATGAAATTTTAGAAAAAATTGGCTTTAAGATTTTTTACCGGTGAGGCTGGTTACAAAACGTAAATTAGCTACAAGCACTTTTAAAGAGGAAGGATTCCTCTGTTATTTCCGCCTAATTGCGACTTAATATCTAGCAATGCCGCGGAGCTATAGATAATTGAAAAAAAAAAATCAAAATTTACATGTTAATTAAATGGGAAAATTTCAAATTCATTTAGCGAGTACTTAAAATTAAAATTAAGAGCCCATGTTTGGTGAGAATTTTTTTTTACATGTTCAGAACATTATTCCGTCGATGGACCAGAAAAAAAAATATTCGTTTCAAACGAAGCACCCTAATATATATATATATATATATATATATATATATATATATATATATATATATATGTGTGTGTGTGTATATGCATATATATATATATATATATGTGTTTGTGTGTGTAAATATATTTTTATACGCTATTTAAAAAGGCTTGTTAAGGATTTGATTTCCTGTAAATTTTAGGTCGAATCTGTTTAATGAGTTTTAAGGCATAAAAAAATTTTTTTTCCCGTTGTTTGACTATAGATATATAATCTTTATGATTTTCAGGAGGGTGAACGTGTAGCTAAACTTCTTGGTGTTGATTGCCAAGATCTATATAAAAATTTACTTAAGCCAAGAATCAAAGTCGGAAATGAGTTTGTCACCCAAGGTCGGAACAAAGACCAAGTTGCATACTCAGTTGGTGCCATGTCTAAAGCAATGTTCGACAGGGTGTTTAAATGGCTGGTCAAAAAATGTAATGAAACTTTAGATACTAAACAAAAACGTCAACATTTTATTGGTGTACTGGATATTGCTGGGTTTGAAATTTTTGATGTAAGTTTAAATTTTATGTTATTTTATTTTTACTTTCATCAACAGACATTTAATAACTGGGAACGGAATAGATAGAATAAGTTTGAAGAAAATCGTGGTAGTTTAATACCTTTGAACATCATATATGCAATATGAATACTTACATATATACTGAAATGCTCCGTTCGAAACAAATAATTTGTTTTGCTTCACATTAAAATTTTATTATTGACACTATGATAAAAATTTCTGCAAAATTTCAACTCAGTTTTAATTCTAAGTACTTCCTGTTAAATCATAGGCTTCCTAGAACTCATTCTGAATCAGTTGTCGTTGCTGCGAAAATCATGCTTTGAATAAAATTGATTATTTTAGTACTTCTTATGTGTTAACCACTAAGTATACGATAAAAGTGCAGAAAAACTATTTTGAAATAAAATGTAACTTTCTTAAAAACAGCATTATAAGTAAAGCTATAAGATTTCGTATTTTACAAGTTACAGGAATCATGTTTAAATAATGAAATATCCTGTTAAAATAATTATTTACGTTTTTATCGTATGTTCAGAAACTTACTCCTTTAAAGCAAAATAAGAACAATTTTATTGGAACAATAACTTTTACGGTGGACATAAGTAAATCAACTCGGATCATAGTTAAGATCTCTCAGGCTCTTTTGAATAACACAAAATTCTCTACAAATTACGAGTAACAATACTCCGATAGCACAAAATATAGCTACATTCCACGTAACAGCATCCATCACAAGTTGCTGGTCAAAGCACTAATCACAAGAAATTGCTTAGTAGGTACTACATAGACTTGGCCAAGATTACGTACACAATACAATCCTGTTCAAATCTTACTCAAATCTGACCATCACTACACTAGTCGACGTCTTTACATCACTATGTATGTTTGGTTTGCTATACTAGCAATTTGGATTACTATAATAGCAATCTATACGAATCGTTAAAACAGCAATACTAAGTATGGGGAATACAATAAAAAGTCGTTTACCTCAAAAGTTTTTTTAATCGGGAATATTAAATAATTGACAGGAAAAAGTTATAATTAAAATTAAAAGCAGAAATTTTCAGGTAATTTTTATTCTAATGTAAACAGAAATTTTTACGCATCAGTACAAAAAAATGTTTTTTTTTTAAACTAAGAACCCCAACATGTACATGGAAACACACACACACACACACACACACACACACACACACACACACATGCATGCACACGCATACGTAAGGAATTGGTTTTTAAACCTATTTCTGTATGACAACATACGTAAAATAATAATTTTGAAAAAAAAATATTTCCTTTTAAAATATTAGTTTACACATCCAAAATTAAAAAAATATACAAACAAAATTTTTCAAGCTGAAAAAAAAACTTCATGGAAAATATTCATAAACAGTAAGTATTTCCAGTAATTTTTCATCAGAGTATAACATTTCAGCAACGACCCGATATTTCTAGAAATAGTTTCGATCTTTTAATTTTTTCAGTCTTGTATTTTTCTGAATTTAATTCTTTTTGTAGCACTCGATTCCATATGATTTTTATATTTCAGCTCATTTTAAGATGTGACTATAACTTTAGTGTTCAGAAATTAAAAAAAACAAAATGCGATTCCATATGAATCGATCTTAAATTAGTCCAAACTTATGCAGAATATTTCATCGAATTTCGGATAAAAACAATAGTTGAATATCTATTATTTCTAGTAAATTGAATAGATGAAACGTCTCCTACTAGAATTCTTCAATTATCATTTTTCATTACCTGGTGTAATAGTTTCAACAATTTTACAGTTTGGCATAAATCAATTGACCATTTCTCATGAAAGTAACCTTCTAATTTTCATATCTCTTATGAAATGAAAAAACATAAACGACCAACATTCGATCTTATGGTATTAGATTTTAATCTTTCAAAGTAACAAAAAAGTAGCATTTAATTGCTAGTAAAAATTAAGCTTGCAAATGCGGGATGCCATTACGATCATCTGTCGCTAAAACAGCTTCCGTAGTCATAAGAATTTATGGTAAAATAGCGCCAGACAATATAATTATCACCAGTATAATATTTTTTTACACTTCCTCCGAAAGTTCAATGTTCAAGAGCTGGATGGCGTCCTGTATGTACTTGATTACTGAACATCTACTTTGTCGTTTTCTTTATCGGCTTAGGCCGCAAAGAGAGCGGTAACGGTTACGGCTGGCGTTGGCTCACATAATAAACCTTACTCTCGCTTTTGCAAACACGCGTTACAAATCGTTGGTATACGTCACAATATCGCAACTGACTGTAAATCGCCGCTTTGTGGTCAAGTGACATAAACATCTATTATTTATTTTTTTCTGGATAAATTTTAATATAAAGATTAAAAACATAATTTCATGGTGAAAATATTAGTTTTACGTTTTACCAATCTGATTTTTCTACTCATTGGCAATATGCTTTTATTCTTTAGCAAGTGTTTTACTGTCACTTTGATTTGCTTCCACTTAAATGATGTTATCAAAAGTGAATTATTAAGTACATACTTTAATTTTTTATTAGATTGACATCATAAATATCTTTCATAGATTTTGAAGTTGTATTTTCAGCTGAATTTTCAAAATTTCATAGTAGAAAACAAGAAAGATAAATATTTCGAAAACAATGCAACTCCTATATGAAATTTGTTTAAGACGAACTATTTCTAAAGTTTCTAAAAAACAGTAGGTTTTGACTGAACTGCTTCTTTTGATTTAAATGAACGCAAATTAGAATTTTTTTTCTTTTTTAAACTCTTAAATTGACAGACTATTCACAATTTCGTCACCAATTTTAATTTGTATACATTTGCGGATATATTCATAGTACAATGGATTTGAACAACTGTGTATCAACTTCACGAATGAAAAACTTCAACAATTCTTCAATCATCACATGTTTGTGCTTGAACAAGAAGAGTACAAAAAAGAAGGCATCGTTTGGCAGTTCATAGATTTCGGAATGGACTTGTTAGCCTGTATTGAACTCATTGAGAAGGTAGTCATAATCTTCTTATTGAAAACCCAAAATTTAAGATATATTTCGACAAGTATTATCTATTTCTTGCAAGTGTGTCAAGTCCCTCAATTCCTAATACAAATATCTTTTTGACATTAATAAGCATGTTTTGCAATTTGAAATTCTCAAAAATGTAATCATTTATGATTGATTACTTATGGGATATTTAAATATCTCATACGTTTATTTAAACCAACTCAAAAGATTCAATATATATCTTGAAACCAATATCATATTTATAAAAGAAAGATATTGATGAATTTTTATTCACCGTTTTTCATTGTGCATTATTCAAAATAATGAAGTGAGTAAGGTAACATTGATATTATTTGTAAAGATGGAGTTTCAAATGCTGTATATATTTTCTATTCATAAAAAAGGTATTATTTAAAATTATTTTCTAGATGTACTGTTTGTGTTAACCGTTTGTACTTACTTTATGAATTTAACTCAGTCGATAATTGATATCATATCGACCTATCCAGATAAAATTCCTAACTTCATCTATAAACATTTTCACATAAATATTTCACTTCATACAGTTGAAATAATCTCCAAAAAAGCATAAAAACCATTTCAATTGTCAATGGTATTATTCATTTTTTCCTCGTCACTTGTTATTGATGTAAGTATGTTGCATTCGATACTTTTTTGTCAAATTAGTCAACTCTATTTTACATTGAATGTATTTTTTTAAAAGCGAATGACATCAGAGATTTTCTTTGTTCTGAGAATATATATCCCAGTGAACACACCAACGTAATAATGATATTATATGTAGAGAACATGTGACGTAACAAATTCAACGCAAATTTTACATTCTAATGATATAAATTGCAATGTAAATGGTACGTCAAATTTGTGACGTAAATGTGACATTAAGATTATATACATCTTACTTACTGAGTGACATTACATTGGTGACTTAAATGTGACATTATATTTAAATCATATAGTAACGTTAGCTTTACATTCTAGATATTACCTCAAAATTACATAACAAAATTAACTTATGAGCGACATAATCTTGGTGATTCTCTTTTATTGTCACATTTACATCATAATTTGATGTTTCGGCTATGTGCATACTGTTACAGCACTCTTACATAAAAAATAGTTATATTAATATTACATTGAAACTTTTATCACATTTATGTAAAAAATTTTACTTCAGAATGGTGCGCGTATTCAACGGCATTGTGATAGAACGGGTTATACACAGAAATTATATATATATATATATATATATATATATATATATATATATATAGGGGCGAGGGGGCAAAAGGGGGGGGGGGTAGGGTAGGCAAAACGGGGTACCCCCAAAATTTGGAGAAAAAAAAATTTTTTTTTTTTTCGTCTAATTACTGTATATCCGATGTATTTGCGCATTTTAAGCCCTACGCATATTTCATTATTGATATTTCAGTTCGTAAAAGCAAAAATTTGAAAAAATAAATATTAATGAGCCTGTAACTTTGTTGTTATTGATGATATGAAAAAATTGACCAACACTTTTTTATAGAATTTTCAACGCACTACAAATTTGCCGTTTAAAATTTTTGTCTAACTCTAACAGTTCAGCTAAAAAAATGTAAAAAACCAGAAATTTGAATTTCAAAGCTATACAACCAATCAAATATTGGAGATAGAAATTCGACTCAATGAAATTTTTTGTAGCAAATTTATTAATAAAAAAGGTCCATTCATTCGTTTTTTCGAAAAATAAATTTTTCACAGTTTGCAGGACAAAAAAGTAATAAAAAACCACGTTTCCCATGTTATTTAAACGGGAAAACTTAACATTCGATGGAGGACCTCTTAGAATTGGAATTTTGAGCTCCGCTTATAACAGGAGCTTTGTTGGGACATTTTCTGAGATATTTTGGGGTGAGAGCGAAAAAAAAAAATATCGTCGTTTTTTGGCACACCCTAATATATATATATATATATATATATATATATATATATATATATATATATATAATTTCTGTGCATAAATATATCTATATTCATGAACCTTTATTTATTTCTTACAAATATCAGGATGGTGAAAGAAATTACGATTATTTTATTTTTGCTATTACTCATCAAAAAAGTTGGGAAAAGACTAAAAAAAAGTTTCACTTAGTTTAAGTTCAAAAACTAAAAAAAAAGTTTTAAAATCCCTTTTGAAAATTTTGAAAATCTTAAAAATATAAAAAAAATAGGGTTCTTATTTGTTATCTCAAAATATATATCCCTAAAGGTTAATAAAGAATTTAAAAAAAAATCTGCTTTTTCTAAAATTGGGAACAGTATACAGTAATAATTCTCGAGAATTGATAGTTATTACATAAATTTTAAGAGTTATTACCAATCCGAATCAATTAATTCAATACTACTATCATTTTTTAAAAATATATATAAAAAATTATCGACATTGTTTTAGTGGACAAATGAACTAACAGTTGAGTTACTAAATTAAATATCTATTTATTGTCAGATCATAAATATTCGATAAAAATTTATAGAAAAATAACTATAGTTATAGTAACATGAGGATAGTACAGAATTATGGTGAAATTTACCGATAACATAGAAGTTTTTCAAATACAAAGAACAGATTAATTTTTATTTTAGAAATTTTTACTCGATGACTTGTAACTGATTATGCTAAATTTGAATATTTATTAAAATATTTGAAAAATATAAAATAAAAGCAAAAAATTAAAAAAGAAATCTGTCTATCGGTTGACCCTGCGGGCCAGCCCTAAATCTTTCCGCTGTTTTCGAGCTTTTTGAAGTGATAAGATGCTATACATTAATCATTTTTAACTTCCTGCTAAGAAAATTGAAAAATTTTCAAAAATTCGGGAAGTTATTGTTTTCACCCCGATTTTCGAAAATCGAGGTTTCATCAGATGTCGACGCTTTGAGGTCCTAGGAAGCTATTCTGACTATTTTCAGAATGATATCCGAGTGTGTGTATATATGTGTGTGTGTATGTAAACTCTTTGTAACTTTTCAACTAATGAATCGATTTGGATGGTTGAGATGGCAATCGAAAGAGCTTGCTGGCCGTTAACTTTCCTAAAAATTTCAGATCATTCGATCAAGTAGACTCGAAAATATTTGCAAATTACGAAAAAAATTAATTTTTCTTTTTTTAGTTTTTTAGTGATTTCTCGGTAACGACTTAAACGATCGACTTCAAAATCTTATCAGCTTTAGAATTTGATAAAACACGTCGATTGGCGCCTTAACCATCTTAATCGGTTAATTTGTTCGAGAGATATCGCAGGAGAAAGAAATGGTGAAAAACAGTTATTTGCGATTATCTTTGAAATAACTTAACCAAATAATTCCAAAATCTTATCAGCTTTAGAACTCAATAAAATACGTCGATTGCCACCTCAACCATCAAAATCGGTTCATTCGTTCGCAAGATATTGTTAGAGAAAGAAATGGTGAAAACCGGGTTTTTCCAAATATCTTCGAAACGGCTAAACCGATCGACTTCAAATTATAATCAGCTCTAGAATTCAATGAAACGCGTCTATTACTACCTCAAACGTCAAAATCGGTTCGTTAGTTCAAAAGTTATCGGCGTCGAAAAATTAAAAAAATAACATTTTATGTTATTTTTTCCGGATAAATCTTAATCTGATGTGTTAATGTGTTAATGAGCTACTTAAGCTCGAAAACAGCGGGAAGTTTTGAGGCTGGCCCGCAGGGCCAACCGACGCCCAGATTTTCTTTTTTCGGAAACAATAGAATTTCTTAAAATGGGTAACTAGTTTTAAAGCAAATAAGTTTATCTTATTTGTCTATAAAATTAGTACTATCCACTTTGCGTAGAAAGTCAATGTAAAATTCTGCAGTGGGTGAAAAATAAAGTTGACTCGTTAGTTATTCAGTTTAGTATTTAATCGGTTATTTCTGAGATTTAAATTAAACTAGTTTGATTTAAATTTAGTCTCATAATTTTAACGTATGATACATTATTTGCTAAAATATTGCAATTGTTTATTATAGTTATTTTTAAAAGCGGAAGTGAATTTTTACAGTTACTTCCATTTCATGATAAAATGAAAAATGTTCATACTGATTCATTCAAAGGACATTGATTGCTTGAAAATATATTGCCAAATTTATGACTTTCATGGCATTTGCTCAAACAGTTTAATAGCTTCGAGCAACTCTGTATCAACTTCACGAACGAAAAACTACAGCAATTCTTCAACCATCACATGTTCGTTCTTGAGCAAGAAGAATATACGCGAGAAGGCATTGAATGGGCATTCATTGATTTTGGCATGGATCTTCTTGCGTGTATCGAGCTCATCGAAAAGGTACTAATCTTATAAAAACCGCAAAACTGACCAATGCTAAACGTGGTCAGTCAGCTCAATGACTATGTGTGAGCAGCAGTAGCAGCATCAACAGCCAGAATTGAGCAATTTACACTCGCTTTCAGTGATGGTCCAGGGTTTAATTTTTGTATTTGTAATCGCGCAATTACTTCAAAACCTATACATTTATCTTGTTTTTTTATGCAGTATATTTACGCCGTTAAATAGCTTATTCTTATATTATTAATTTTGAAACGATTCATCTTCAAGGAAAAAATTGAAAAAATTGATTTTAAAGTACATTATGATATTTTTAATATTACCGTTAGTCTACACACATTCGGTGCGTTAGAAGTATACTATTACATCTGAAATAAGTATTATTCCAAAATGTAAGCAATAGAAGATGATTCCATAAGCGATCTTTACAATATTATAATTTAATCCCTGATTATAAACACAATAAATGAGGATTAAAAACGATTTAATTTTTAAGACTCATTGATGATCTTCAATATTCGTAATATTAACGATTTTCAACACTTTATACTTTTCAATCCTTAAATGAGTAAATATTATATTACAATTCATAAGTACTTTACAATCTTTGATTATGTGGAAAGATCTAAAACAATTTCTGAGTATTGAAAATGTTTGATACTCTTTAATACTCATTAATCGTAAAATAATATAACAATTTCTGATCACGCGCGAGGATATAAAATGATTTCATTATTTGAAATTAAACAATACTCATAAATAGATTACGAAATTTTTAACTAAAAATTAGCTTTGAACATGAGAACGAGTAAGTTTGTATGATAGTTTTATAATAGTGGTGGAATTTTTCTATATTTTATTTAATAAACGTAGAATTTAAGAAATTCTTAATTTTAATATGATCAAAGTAAAAAACTGATAGAATATTATGAAATATTGAAAGGTCAATAATATTAGAATACGTAGTCTTACAACCCGTACGAAAAAAAAACGTATATATCCGGGCAAATCTGAAAATATATCGCATATATGAGACATATATTCAATTTAGCCTGGATATATTCCGGAAATATACTTTTTTCGTACGGGAACATATTCGTATTATATTTAGTTTACCAACAAATTTACTTCCAAGTCTCTATTAGCCTCAGTAATTAATAACAGATACAGATTTTGCATTTTCTTTTACCTTTTTATCCAATCCCTTAAATATCGTAGAAAAAATATTTAATCCGAACTTTAGACGATCGGATACCTAAAATTTTATCCATAATGTCGCCAATATTTACACTCTTGTTATATAGATATCTACACTGATTTAATTCATGATGTTTTGTAATTAACAACCCAATCCATTTTTTTTATATTCATGTATCTCAGTTTTGTGTTTCGTTATATTTTGAATAATTTGAAATTTTTTACGTTAATACCAACCACCTTAACCAAAAGAAATTTCAGTTCCGATAAAATGCAACCGATATTATTCTCCTACTCAACGAATCGAATTTTTTTAGTTGGCATTAAAAAAAAATTAATCAGCCAAAATCGTAAAAATAAAAAATAACTTTGCCTTATTTTGTTTGAAAACGATGAATTAAATAAATGTTACAGACTGTGCCTTTTTTTTTGCTTTCCTCCCAGTAAATGTCATTAATTTTTGTACTTTAATTTCGTAACATTTCGAGATGAAACAGTTGATTGACGACAATCTTGCGTTCTTTTCATAATCCTGCACTCACAGTTCAACAGCTTTGAACAACTTTGCATCAATTTTACGAACGAGAAATTGCAACAGTTCTTCAATCATCATATGTTCATTCTTGAACAAGAAGAATATCAGCGTGAGGGTATTGAATGGACATTTATTGACTTTGGCATGGACCTTCAACAAACTATTGACTTAATTGAGAAGGTATTTGAAGAACTCTAGAATGAGTTTCTTACTGTAGCACAAACGGTCTGCCTACTTAGAACTCACAAACAAAAATAACAACAATCTAAGCATGTCTACTCTTGCAATAAACTGTAACTCTACATTATTATTAACTAACAAAATTGCATAAAAACAACAATGCAAGTTCGATGTTTTGTTATTTCATTATAATTTCCAATCATGAAACGGGTTATATATTTCTATTATTTTAATGATGAATATTTAGCATACTTTATAATATTTCAAAAATTGTAAATTCTAGATGTTAACCAATTCGTCTATTATTTAATGAATTTTTTTTTTTATATCAGCCTTAATATCATTGACTTTTTTCGCTAATTATAACTAATCTTCGATCAATAAATCTATAATAACTTAATTAAATAAAAAGAAAATTCTGAAGTTTTCAACAGAGCAAAGATAAGAAAAATGTGTTTTTTTTTTTATTTTAATTTATATTCATAATTCTTTTTTAAATTTATGTTATTAAAAAGCACGAAAAAGACGTTTTTCTTTAGCAGTATGGTGTATCTAATGATTATTTTTTCTCATATGAATTTGAATGATATTTTGAATGAAATTTTGGATGAACTGCGGCTTCACAGCTTCGAACAACTTGGCATTATTTTGTGAATATACAATTACCATATTTTAATTACTTCATCTCCATTCTTGAACAAGAAGAGGAGCGAAGAGAGAGTTATGGAATTTTACTGATTTTGGTATGAATTTACAACAGACTATCGATCTCGTCAAAAAGGTAAAATTATCGATAGTGGAATGTGGTTGAGCTGAAAAAATTTTTGCTTTGAACACACGCTTGCAAGATGGTCTTTAATTGTAAATTATGGTTTAAATACATTTAAACAATATTTATATGATTTTTTTTTATAATTACAAAATAAATCCTTTTGAAATTAGATTAAATTTAACAATATAGAATAAATTCTTCTTATAGAACAAAAAAATAATATATTATCATTTTATTGCAATTCCTCAAAATGACTTCATCTATTTAATTTGATCCCACGTTGAAAGCTTTTTATTCAAAAAATTTATTACTTCGAATGATTTACGTGAGCAAAATTGAACATGTCATTTTTAATGCAGGCATGATATATAAGTATTTTAATTAATCAAAAATTCTATTTTGTTTTAATTACGTAGCCTATGGGGATTCTTTCCATCCTTGAAGAAGAATCTATGTTCCCTAAAGCTACAGATAAGACGTTTGAAGAAAAACTTAATAATAATCATCTTGGCAAAAGTCCGAACTTTTTGAAACCAAAACCACCTAAGCCCGGTCAACAGGCAGCTCATTTCGCTATCGGTCACTACGCTGGCAATGTAAGTTTTAAAAATATTACTTAATTTCTAATCGATTTACTGTGCATGAAAAACGAATAAATTTTTAGGTTCCATACAATATTACTGGATGGTTAGAAAAGAACAAAGATCCTTTAAACGACACTGTAGTTGATCAATTCAAAAAGTCAACTAATAAACTCCTGGTGGAAATTTTTGCTGACCACCCAGGTCAGTCTGGTGACGGAGGAAAAGATGCGAAGGGTGGACGTGGTAAAAAAGGTGGTGGATTCTCTACTGTATCATCATCTTACAAGGAACAGCTTAATAATCTCATGACAACTCTAAGAGCAACACAACCACACTTCGTTCGTTGTATTATTCCCAATGAAATGAAACAACCGGGAGTTATTGATTCGCATCTTGTAATGCATCAGCTAACTTGTAATGGTGTGCTTGAAGGCATTCGTATTTGTCGCAAAGGATTTCCGAATAGAATGATGTATCCCGACTTTAAACTTCGGTAAATAATTGTTTTTATGAATATTTCTGTACCCATAGGGTACTCGCTGTTTTCCAAAGAAATTTTTAGTTTCACAGATGCCCGATAAATCGTTAGTTGATACACTGAAAAATGAAACTCCTAAAGGGAAGAATAATATTTCGGGGCTGTTTAATATTTTCCAATTAATGAAGTTTCTACCACTTAAGAAAGCATAAGCAAGGTACCAGAGTGAGGATAAGAAGTGGTTGTCACACGATAAAAAGATAGCCATAGTCACATGATATTCAGCAGTATATAGTTATGCATTTATTATAGACTAATGTCTTAAATTGATTTTCATTTAATTCCATAGTTTTTCTTCTATTCATCCATTACATTTAACACTAACAAAAACGAACATGTATCAATATTTATGATTTAGTCCAGAAGACAAATGTATTAAGTCTCCATGTTTGACAATATATCATTAATTGAAGATCTCGATGACCCCTTCTCAAACATCAGTAATTGATTTATCTGCATGTAAACTACATATAAGAGATGAACCAAATCTAAATTTTTTTAAGATTACAGTGCTCATACATCTTTATATAACAAGGAGTTTTTTTGCATCTCGCATTTTATTTTTCTTTCTCTTTAGTCTTAAAAATTGTATTAGCAAGTATTATTTATTTGTTATCGAAATCAATCCCTCAAGAAAGGGAAACATTCATATTAGTAAAAACAAAATTTTTTGATGTTATAAGTTAACGTTTTTAATAGATTTTTGAGAAATCTAGGCATTGGGTTTGTTTCTATTGTAGAATTTTCAAAAAATTTTGACATAGTCTATTATAAATAAATAAATAAATAAATATATATATATAGGGGGGGGGGGGCAAACAGGGTACTCCTAAAATATAAATAGAACTCAAGACGTAAAAACAATTAGTTATTTACACACTTTTCAAATTTTTCAACATAGAATAAACTTATGATTTGGAAAGTTGTGAAAAAAAAATGAAAAGTGGAAAAATTCAAACACACATACCTGTAACACTCCCGTTAAGATTAAAATGTAGCTTTAATTTATATTTTATTTTAGTGTCTTTATTATATCAAGTAGATGTACAATTATAGATAAAAAATGAATAATTATTGATAATGTAATTATTATAATTCATGAGAGAAAAAAAAATAAGATGTAAGAGATAAAGATACCCTCCGATGTTTAAACGGGAAAATATCATTAAATGGAAAATATGAAACGGCCTCGAAAAAGTTATTAATTCATCGAAAGTTTCTTTTCAAGACTTCAACTTATGATTTAAGGGGTTCCCGTAAAATAAAGAATATATTTTAAAATAGCTAATACGCATAGTCAATCCATCAGGAATTGCTCTTTTCTCAAACTTAAAAATTTTAGGGACCACGAAATTATATGATAGTTTTGTATATTTTTTTGGATGAGGGTTCCGAATTTGTAATTTATTTGTTATGGAAATTACTAGTTTTTTTGTTACAAAAAATTAACTGTTTAAACCTTAACATTAGCAATGACCGATAGCTAAAAAATCCTGTAAATAATTATTTCGTTTATTAGTTTAATAAAAAAACGTCATAAAAATATTTCTGTACTTTTTATAATCTTCTAGATATTTAATGTTATAATTAAAATTACGAATATTATAAGATTATTTACAAAAATATGTCACAAATTATTTTCTTTTATTTTATAAGATTTTATATTTATTTTATAACATTCCATTTTATAATATGTAGCAAGGAATATTTGCAGCCTTGCGATTATATTTTCTATTGCAATTTGTGCATTTACAGCCTCTTATCAATTTAGAGGTTGGTGGAAATATTACAATATTTTAAGGCGTTAACCCTTCGTTAGTCAAGTCGTTTTTTCGAACAATTTGGTCAGATGGCAAGCTTCAATCTTAAGTTGAAGGCGTTGTTGTCAAAATTTAAGCTAAAGTATTGAATGTTTTTCAAAGTACGTTTAAAATAGCTATAAAAAAAAAATTTTAATCTAAAAAAAGAGACGTCAGACTTATTGGGCAACTATCTAAGGGTTAATCACAGTTAATTGGTTATCAAAAATATTAGTTTTATTATTAATTTAAAAAACGAAAAATATTGTTGACTGCTAATCTTAAAGATTTTGTTAACAGTATCAATATCAATAATGTTCATGAAATAGCGGCAAATATGGCTCACTGCACTTTTTGTCAATATTAGGTTACAGAAAAATGTATAAATGGTACAAAAAGAGAATGAAATCTTATAAAATGAAAAAATATATTTTATCCTATGGTTTTGTAAATAATTTGATGATGTTTATAAATTAAAATAAAAGGAAAAAGGCAGTTAAATGTATCATAAAATATGGCGTATTTACATGAATATATACCGATCAGACTGCTGTGCATGCGCAGAGCACGGATTGGTAGTATAACTGCATATCTTGACTATAAGATTAAATATCTAAAAAATTATTAAAATTACAGAAATATTTTTAGACTTTTTTTTACTAAATTAACGATAACCGTGGGCCATGAAATTTTTAGCTTGGGCACAAAAGCAACAGGTGGCATATGAACTACGAATTGAATGAATCAATTTTCACTAAAATTGAATAATAATATTTCCGTGATATCAACACTTCGCTAATGTATTAATTGTGTTTTTTACATTTTCAGAAATACTTTGCTTATCGGTTAGTTACTTTTGATAGATTTATAAACTCGATAATAGATTTATCCTTACAGAGCAAATTATTAAAAAAATAGTGGTAAAAGATGATTATTTTAGGTTCGGTACTGCTTGATTCGGAAATACTGATCGGAATATATAGATTTTTTGATATTAATGGAAAAAGATCAAAATTAGATGGTTTTTTTTTCCTCTTAATATAGTTACATGATTTTATCACCGGTGGCAATGACTCAAGAAACTGATCCAAAAAAAGCAGCACAAAAATGTTTTGATGATTGTGGTCTTGATCCAGACCTCTACAGAATCGGACATACAAAGGCTAGTCATAAATATTCGATTATTAATGAATGTTTATCAGTTGAAATGGTTGTTTTCCTTGACTGATTATGTCCCTGCACTGAAAATATTTTTTCCAGTCATTCTTTAAAATGCTATAATGTACCTATAGTAATTTCTTATTCTTTTATATCCAGCACGCCCCTTCTAAGAATATGCTCATGGTTCAAGTTAGTCCTCGAGAAATATCACCACAAAATACATAAAATCATTTAATATCATTAAAAAATTTTTAGTTTTTGTGAAAAATTCTTTCATCGTATAGACAAAATATTTTTCTATATCTTATAATTTAACAGGAATCGCAGGCGGTATTTTGGGCTTTATATACATACATACAAGCTCGTAGTGATCACAAATACTAATAAGTTACCTTTCGATTTGCATGTGACGTCTTGCTTTAGGTACAAGATATTAGCCCCACAAGCAGTCGACCAAGTAGGTGGAGACCCAAAGAAGGCTGGTGCAGCAATTTTGGAAGCTTCTGGACTTGATGCCGATCAATATCGTCTTGGACATACGAAGGCATGTCATGCATAAGACTCAGACGATTTTATGCTTGACTATTAGCTCAATATTGCTTTACAACTCACCTTGCATTATAATTATCTAAAAAATATCACTCTTATTAATTTTTATAAAAATAAAATGATTATCATTTAAATACTGAACATGAAACTTATGAAAAATAGTATGGATTCCAATTACGATGGTTAAATTAATTGGAACCATTTAAACAAAACTCACGGACTTATTAGGTTTTAAAACAATCATTTCAAAATACACATCTATACATCCTTACACGAGCATTTTTAACATGATTAGATATGTAAAATAATAAGCTGCCCAAAAAACGGCATTATTTGAAGTTATACTCATCTTTCCTTTCCAAGCGCTGACTTGCACTATATGTTATAAATCACGTTATATAGCAACAGACTATATAATAAAATATAGCTGAACAAAATTGAAGTTATTCTCATCCTGCTCGCTAATTTCTATAAAGTCCTTATATAAGAAGATCTTATAAAATCTTGTACGTTCTCACAAGAAGTATACATGACGATATAAGTGTCTTGTAAGTTTCGTACATCAATTTTGTATGCTTGAATCAGGATTTAAAAAATTTATGTGAAATACGTAGTAGAACAAAATTATAATTATGAAAAATCTTATAAGAGATATATATATAAAAGTGCAGGATACTTGTATCGTACGTAAGTCTAATATATCTAAGTTAGAGTTCACAAACCCATGCAAAAATCATACAAAAATAAAACATTTTTGTAAGATCTTATAAGAGACATATATGGTGATGTAAGATTATTGTAATTTTCTCATATCCATTATGCACGATTTGTTTAGAGTTTAATAATTCATGTCAAAGTCATACAAATGTTATATAAGAATTATATAAAGTTCTGTAAGATTTAACAAAAGACCTTTGATGTTGTATGATTTTTATGAATCATACACAAAACATACACCAAGCACGAAATATATAATAATCATGCTAAAAACTAAAATAATTATGTCAAAATCTCGTTTCCAATCCTTAATGAAGATCAATATGATCTTGACAAGTTTTTGTAGGTAACATAGTGGTAGGTTATTATTAGCTAGAGGTCTTCTTTTATATATCCTATTTGAAATCGATACTAATGTTTTAGGCGCTACACGGGTTGAAATTTCAATGATAGATTAAACCGACTTAATATTGTAAACATAAACTGGTCCTTCAACGATTTAAATAATCAGTAAGTTCTATTAAATCTAGTCAACAAATTGAAGGCATAATAACACTTACTGAAACTTCAAACGTAGATATAACCTATCTAGACTTTAAATGAAGTAGTCCAATTATTCCATGAGTATTTTATTGCTATCAAAAAATGTCTAGAAAATAAAAATCCAAGAATGAAGATTCTTAGCAACTTTAGAAAAATGTAGAGGAACTTATAATCGAGAGTATTTTCGTTTAAAATTTTTTGTATATTTTTTTACAGTTGCAACAACATTTTCATTCATAGACTTCGAGCTTTTCGAAAATACTTTTTACCAATAATATGTTCTCGAAATAATTTTCTTTCTCTCCTAAAGTCTAAATCGATTCTATTCAAAAAAAAAAATCTGAAAACCACCTGACCCTGCGGGCCAGCCCCAAAACTTCCCGCTGTTTCCGAGCTCAGGGAGCTCGGAAACACTATCACTTGTAAATTTTTGAGCTCTTCGAGCTCAAAAATTTTTTAGACCGGTAAAACATACCTTCACTGAAAAATTATAATTTTTGTCCGACGATATATTTGGAACGAATAAACCGATTTGAACGTTCTTGGTAGCAATCGAAAGGGCTCAACAAGACTTAAAACTGAATACATTTTGAGGTGAATCGGGCAAGTGGTTTATAAGTTATACGCAAAAATCAAAAACAAAAAACAATTTTTATTTTTATTCTTCGTATAACTCGTAAACTACGTGACCGATCTACCCCAAAATCTAATCAATTCTAAGTTTTGGTGAGCCCTTTCGATTTCCACCAAGTACGTTCAAATCGGTTGTTTCGTTCCAAAAATATCGTCGGACAAAAAAAAGTTCACACACACACACACACACACACACACACACACATACACGGACGTCCATCCGGGAATAGTCAGAATAACTTTCTAGGACCTATCAACGTCGACATTTGATGAAAACTCGATTTTCGAAAATTGGACTGAAACCAATAACTTCCCTTTTTTTGAAAATTCGAAATTTTCTTAGCGGGAAGTTAAAAATTGTAATTGCTACAACAGAAATTGTAGTAACTGAGATTCCTACTACTCGGAGCTCTGATTAAAAGAAATGATTCAAAACGATTTGTAATGTTAAATTTCCATGAGAATGGGGATTCAAAAGTATTTAAAGTATTCAAAAGTACTTGAAATTTTTTTTTTTTCTAATAGTTTTAAATCGTTTCTTTTAATGAGGGAGTTACAAAACACCAGCTTCAACTTGGAGTAACCGCAAACACACGTGTAGTAACGCTAACTACAGTCATAAATGTATTTTACAACATTCAGTCTTCGATACTATAAATGTAGTACCCTTTACTACACAGTAGAGTATTCGCTATTTTAATGTTTTAATACAATATTGTCCTGGGAAGATCCACAGTTTTCTTTCCGTATTTGCGTTTTAGGCTCACTTGTGCCTTATTCACGTTTACAGTACGTCAAGTAGATTTGATATAAGTTTTGCTAATTATATGTCTTTGAAGGAGCAACTTACGTTTTCAACACTAATTAGGTTCAATGTACACTGAATATCGATTCAATGGTATAATTCACTATTAAAAAACCTTTTAAAGAGTTTTTAAAGAAACTATTTTATACATTATGCAAATCATTAATTATGCTTGATACGACTAAACTAAATACCTTCGATTGGAATTATATTTTATTGTAGTTATTAATCTATAGATACGTAATACTCTGTGCATTTAATACTGTTTTTGTGTGATTTTTTTCAAAATAGATACAAAATTCTTTGCGCGAAAGCTGTTAAAAACGGAATGGATCCGAAAAAAGCAACTGAACTCATCTTAGATACAATATCTCTGGAAAGAGATCAGTTCCGATTGGGAACTACCAAGGTATAAACAACCTTGGCTTTGAAACACTAAAAAAATGACGAATCCTGTTTGATTTATTTCTTTATAACTTCAAAAAGACTTTTACTAAGAATAATAAACTTACACTGTTTCTTTTCTTAAAAATATATATATATAAATTTAACAGTACTAAAGTTCTTTAACCATAAATAATATTCATATAAAATAATTTTTTTCTAATCAAAATTTGTTTTTGCTAATAGTTGGTTTTGGATTAATTTTTTTTTCTGTTATGGGAATTAAATTACTTAATTTCAATGTACTTACCAATAATGAGTAATAATCAAATAGTTTATGAAATTGTCAGAGTCATTGAAAATACCAGCTTTCGACAAACATAATTATACTTACAGTCATTTCTAGCTTCAAAATTCATATTTCTTACAAAAAGAAAGTTTGTCAAAAAGCTAGACATATATATATATACATATATTTAGCGACGATACTTTAGGTTTAGATTGCAATAATCACTGCCTAAGTCGCCAACTACCAAAGAGTGAAACGTTGTGAGAGATGATGAGAAAAGGAGAGATGGAAAAATGTATTTGTGGGGTGAGAGGCGTTTCGTCTAAGTATACGATAGCTGAGACTCCTCAGTTAGGTGTGTCTATCGTATAACCCACCTAAGACGCCGTGTTAGAAGTTACATGTTGGAAATTGTTATATATTGAAACAGGCATAGGGACGAGGTACTGCGAGAGGCACGAGTTGTAAATGCCATCTCGCGGAGTGAAGCCAAATCACCACAGGGCTCCCCTTCTTGGAAACAACGTTGAGATCTTTGATGTTCGCATCCATGGCCGTTTCGACAATTTCTTTTCTTTCGTTCCGACAACTTCTTTCCACATTGCACTTTTCTATATTCCATAAGAATAACATGGAAAAAAATTTTTTTACGTCTTCTGATTTTTGTAACTAACTAAAGATACATCATGGGATAAATCAGCAGGCTTATTTTTGAAGGGAATTGATTGCTCTACAAAAAAAGTCTCTTATCATTTTTCGATAAATCCATTTTTTCAAAAGGTATGTGAGGTTGAAGTTGAATTGATATTAAATTTTGAGATCTTTTTCCTTTTTTGTCAAAACTATCAGACCTATTACAAAATATTATGGAACTTGTCTTGTAAACAATTTTATTCCCTAAAAATTATTACCAATAAAGTTTTTTCGAATTCTGTATTGTTTTTTAGTTATTTTCATTTTAATATCAAGCTCATGAATAAAATAGTCTTCTGATCGATTTTAAGACCTTGAGATTAAAATGAAAATAACTAAAAAACAATGTGGAATTCGAAAAAACTTTAGGGTAATAATTTGTAGGAAATAAAATCCCGGGGAAAAAAAATTATATATAATTAGATATAATCATATATAATTATATAGAATTCTATGTAACTTTATATAATTTTGTATAATTATATATGATTATATCTAATTTTTTAAAAATTTTTATGTTTAATTGTATATAAAAATATATAATTATACATAAATATATATAATTATATAAATTCACATATAGTCCTATATAACTATATATATTTATATATATTTATTTAAAACTTTCTGATTTAACTATATAAAAATATATATAATCATATATTTATATATATATATATATAATCTTATATAAATGTATATAATTATATTATTTTATATATAATCATACAAATTTATACATTCGGTCGAAAATTTTATATAATTGAGTTCTAAGAAATTCTATCTAATGGGAATTTCTGATTAAATATATATCAAGTTGTGTGGGTGGAATCATAACATTTCTTGAAATAATTTAGATATGATTGAATAATGTAAAATTATTCGGAATAACTGATTTTACAATGATTTATAAAATTTTATAAAGTCTATAAAATTTTCAATTTATCGCATTCATAAATGTTATAAGGTATACAAACTGTTTTCAAATTTCTTAGAAATACAGTAACATAACCAAAAGCAGGGTGACAGCAAAAAAACTTTGAAGTTTCAACAATGAAGTAAGTTATAAAAAACTCAGATATAAAATTAAAAAAATTTCAGTTAAGCTTAAACAATTATAACTTCTGATTTTTTTTAATTTACCAAAAGAAGTCATTATCGCCCCGCTACTAGTGGGTATACCGCTATTGGTCTTTTTTAATATATGAACAATAATATAATTTACTACAATGCTAATAACAGAATCAATCATTTATAGATGTCTTTAATTTTCTTAAGTTTATTTGAATTCAAATAAATACAATTAGCTTTTCGTGTCAAGTATGTGATATAGCACTGTGAATAAGAGTTCAGACCTCGGACCAGAAGAATCTGGGTTCGAGTCCATGAGCTGGCGGGGTTTTTTTTTTTTTTTTTTTTTCACGACCATTATTGTATATATTACTTCATAAAGTTATATATAATTATATAAAATTATATATAACTATATAAAATTAGATCAAACCAAAACTCATATCTAATTTTATCTAAGCATTTATATAAAATTTTATATAATTATATATAAATTTTTTTTCCCGGGATTGTCTACAAAGAAGGATCCACAAAATTTTGTGATAAGTCTTATAGTTTCGCCGGAAAAGTAAAAGATCTCAAAATTTAATATAAATTCGACTTCAACCTCAAATAACTTTTGAACAAATGGATTTATCAAAAAATGATGAGACTTTTTTTTGTAGAACATTCAATTTTCTTCAAAAAAATGCCTACTGATTTTTTCTATGATGCATCGTTAGCTTGTTATAAAAATCAGAAGATGCAAAAAAAATTTTTTCCATGTTATTTTTATGAAAAATAGAAAAGTGCAATGCGGAACCTCTTAATGTTAATATTAAGAGCTCTAATTTTTACAGGCGTCTTTTTATATCTAAATGAAACTTTTGAACCTGTTTCCGAGAAGAAAAAAAAAATTTGTTATTTTTTGAAACACCCTAATATATATATATATATATATATATATATATATATATATATATATATATATATATAATTCGAAACCTTATACATCAAGTTGTTTTTGGTTCGTTAAACGAATTAACTTACAACAATACACGACTAGAAGTTTTCATAAAACGTTGATGTCAAAATCAAAACATAATCTAGAAATGCAATGTTCAATCAAGCATTATAATATTCACTCAATTTATAGAATATTTTTTGCAGTCATATAAACCCTCAAGAAAATTGTATATATATGAAATATAAGAAAAAAACTTATGCATAAATATAAAAATAACATATTTTATATCCATAAAAAATATATAAGAAATATGAATATACCTTACGAAACTACAATTTATTTATATGAAAAATATATATATTTTCAATGTAGAACTTTTGGATGTTGAGTACGAAAGCTACGAATGTATGGAGACCGGGTCAGCGCGCCTTCAACTCATAAAAAAGTGACTCTACCTCCCGCCCACTTGCAACATGTTCACTATCAACTTGTGGAAAAGTGCACATGTTGAAAGTGGGCGTTAGGTAGAGTCGCTTTCTTGCGAGTTCAAAGGAAGCTACTCGGCTTCCGTAGTTGAGGCCACAATAATTTTATGACAATAAAGAACAATACCGGGCAAGTTGTTAATCTTCGTTAATCTAGTTTAATGATGGTTTAATTCATGCTCGGTTGAACTAGATACTCCAATCACTTTATTTCTATGCTACACGAAACGAAAAAAAAAAACATTAACCATTGCTATGTGGAGTGAAACAATTAAACTACTATATACATTTTAATCTTAAATTTTACCAAAAAATTCTTTCCTTATAACACAAAGCTTAGCTGGTATGTAAATAAAATAAAGAAAACAATAAATAACGACCTCTTCATGTAATCACTGTGGAAACTGGTATTTTTCAACTGTATTCAGTAAAATTGATTCTTTTTGAAGTCATATTTGAAATAACTATTTAAGTGATTATTACTATACTGATGGGTACATTCTATAATATATCCATATATACGTTAAAATTTCGAAATTAATCATTTCTATAGGTATTTTTCCGTGCTGGAGTGTTAGGTCAAATGGAGGAGCTACGTGATGAACGCCTCAGTAAAATTGTATCTTGGATGCAAGCTTATATGCGGGGTTATCTAGCACGTAAAGACTTCAAAAAGTTACAAGAACAGCGTCTTGCTCTTCAAGTTGTTCAACGTAATCTCCGTAGATATCTCAAACTTCGTACATGGCCTTGGTGGAAATTGTGGCAAAAAATTAAGCCTTTGCTTAATGCGACTCGAATTGAAGATGAACTAGCGGTAAGCGATTAAAATACTTCTCTATTATACCATCAAATTAACATATCTAACAAGTCATGCGTTGCACATTCAAAAGTTTAAAAAAACGAAACATACCGGTCTCAAACATTCATGTAGAATCAAAGTCCACTCTAAAACCAAGTATGTTGTCAAAATTAACACACTTGCCAAATAACATTAAAAAGCCATATGCAATCTATAGATATTTAACATACCGTGAAACGTCTTTGGGGCCGTTATAAAATACGTCATGCAAAGTTTTACCTTTTGAGACCCCCTACCCCTCCCCCTCTCCTTTCAATATTGTGTCACAAATGGTATACCCCCCTCCCATTATGACGGACATATATGCATAAAAATATTTATATATTTACAAATATGAAACGAACGACTTTCTATCTATATGAGCTGCAAATGTCACGATTCCTTAGACTGTCTGACCCTCTTTGTCACATCTTGTCACAAAAGGGACACCCTCTCCTCCCCCATAAGTGCGAACGCATTTTATGAACGACCCCTTTTAAGTGACTACAAAAAACTATAGTTTTATTCATAGCCTTAAACATGAAACATATTTAATGTATGTTAAAATAATACACTTGTAACATACTTTGTTTTAGAGTGTAATCGGTCAAAACTCTTAGATTATTACCCAAATCAAAATTAAAAAAGTAATTTTATACTCCAAATCCTATATGAGGACAAGGAAGCTGAAATTATCATTTTAGAATATGATAATCTATACTTCAAATTATAATTTTAAAATGATAAAATTAGCTTCCGGACCCTACATTTTTACGTTGAGAAAGATTATCATCGGATCGTTTACGATAAGTGAAGAGAAAAAAGAATCATTAATTAAAAATGACAACCATGATCGAAAAAAAATGTGAAGTTTTTAAATTCAACAATTAATTTTTTAATAATTAATGATTTATTGCAAGATTAAAAAAAAATATTGTATCAATTTCTATTTATAACAATTAAGGGTATGGAAATCTTTGAGTAATTAGTATATTATTAATAGTAAATTGTTTTTTGGGACTAATAAATACAAGTGATGTACTGAAAAATCGAACTGCCGAAGAATCCAAAAAATAATCTGCTACTCGAACGCTCACGTTTAGCTTGAAATAATTTTTTCTACTTCAAACGCAGCTCTTGTCGAAATGATGTTTTTCATGCTAAAGAATCAGGCTAATTGGAAGTTACAATTTAAAAGTATGGTAGACCTTGAAGGGGGTTAAAATATCATTTTACAATGCCCGGGTCAAAAAAAAAAATAACTTGATTTTAGTGTAGTTTTAAAAATTGAAAATAAAGAAAGTAAAGTAAGACAAAACCAAGTCAAGTTTAATTTCATTTTTTTTAATAAATGAAAAACAAATTTTAAGATATGAAAACTTATTTCGTTTTGACTTGCTTTTGACTAAGTTATCTTACTTAGTACTAATTGACCCTAACTAAGTCAAATTTAAGCCAAGTTTGACTTGGATTTGACTTAGTCGACTTAAATTTGAGTCATTGAAATCAAATCCAAGTCAACGTGATTTTAATTTGACTTAGTTGACTTGAATTTTTGAGTAACAAAAGTCATGTTGAAATTAAAAAAAGTAAATGAAGCCAAAAGCAAGTTAACTATGTCAAATGCAACTCGAATAAGTCAAAATCAAGTTATTTTTTCGACTCGGGTGGTGATTCACTTTTTCATACGCTATTTTTAGGGCATTAAGGAAGTTCGAGCGAAACTAGTGAGTCAAAGTAGTGTTTGAATTTTTTAATTTAGTAAATTCTCCTAATAGTTATAAAAATTCATTATTTAATTTATAATAACATAACGCATTCATAAATTAATAATTACTTCTTATGTAATGAAAGAAAGTAATGAAATGACTTGGTTATTTTTGAGTCTTATGATTTTATAAAAAGATATGGCAACAGCGCGTTCTAACTTCTTAAGCATCGATATTTAAATTAAAGCGGCAAAAATTTATTTCTAATCTCGTCTCTCTTTTTAATATATTTCTATCTTTGTTTTTTCTCTTAGCTGCTTCCGCGATGTTGCGAAACCCTCAATAATATGTATCTCTGTCAATGAACGAGATTAAAAATAAAGTTTAACTTCAATTATTTAAATAACTACAACGGTAACACTATTGTTGAAATCTTATTATATTCTAAAAATATTCAAGTTTATGACATGTGGTTTTGTATTTCTTAAACGTGGGAGGTTAATAATGAAAAAAATCGAATGTCATGACGGAAGCTTGTCCACCATAAGAACCTGTGTATAAGAACTTTAAAAATGTCATTTTTAAATCGTTTTTTCTAAAAAACTAGACGGTGGATCATATTCAAATTTCGAGAATACATAGATAAAGTACTTATTTATATGTATATTAAGTTTCAAATCTTAAAGTTGGAAAATGCTTTTTACATTAGATTCGCTTGAACCTCCTTAAGAACTTAAATTACATTTAGATTGTATAAACTGTTCCATGCATCTGAATAAATCAAATTAGTTTAAGCAATACTAGACTGCGTGATGATTTTGCTCTTACGATCGGTAATGATATTTCCTTGTAGAGTTTTATCAATTTACTTATTGTTTTTAATGAAATGAAATCAGCTGAAGCTCTAGCTCCAAAACGATAGTTTAGTTAATTTTGAACTTTATTCTCACTCGAATAATTAATAAAATACACAGCTATGATCACCGAAGCAGGCTTGAAAATGCAATAGAACTTATTTTAATCGTTTATATTATACTAAAAACTCGAATTTATATTTCCAAAATATGGTAATAAAAACTAGTATCCTGTACATTTTGCAGCAAAGCGTATTATCGGGATGTTTAGATAAATCGGCAACGATTTCTCTTGGGTATCTATACACTATTATACCTAGAGTTGTTACTGTCGGACTGTTAGGAGTTAACTCTTTGGAACATGATATTTGGTGATCGAAAATCAAACGATTTTTGTGCACATTCTTTCGACTTAACATTAAAATTTGTCAGCAACACTATCATCACATATGTACATAGATCAAATGTGCACATCAATACTCAAACTCGTTTTTCAACCACATCTGCATTTCAGTTCACAAAAACAGTATTTTTTATTGAAATCAAATATACAACCATAACAAAATAATACCAAAAAGAGTAAAGTAAATATTATTTGACAATTTCTGAATTTCTTAGGAAATAGGTGAAATGATACTAAAACTACCTCAACCTATTTATATCAATTCATATGCTCTAAAATTAACCTTTACCAGTGTAACTATGAGATATAAATATTTATATAAGATTATATCATCTAATATTACGACAAAATTGTAGTGGGGTGATATTTTTACTGACTTATGGAGAAAGAAAAAGAGAAGCAACCTCGATCCGTTAGTTTTAGAGTGAAATGTTTAGTATTAAGTTAGTCGAGTATTAGTTATGAATAAGATTATGTTTCTACGACTACTTTGAAAAGAAATCGAGTTAATGCGGAGTCCATATTTATCGTAATCTCGTATCGGAATCAATTAAACTCAATTAATTTGTCAGTAAATTGTCATTTGCATACGGAATTAAAAATTTTATCACAACATTAAACTCACATAACATTATGGATTCTGATAAAACAGAAGATTGTTTTATTGCTCCTCCTGAAATGAAGGATAATACGAAAATAATCAATACATATTTGCAGGAATTACAAGAAAGAGCTCGAATAGCACAAGAGAATTTTGAACGTGAAGAAAAAATGCGGAAAGAGCTAGAAGTTCTTAATTCAAAACTCCTTACTGAGAAAACTGATCTTCTTCGTCAACTAGACGGTGAAAAAGGTTCTTTAACTGAATATCAGGAAAGAGCAATAAAACTTGCAGCACAGAAAATGGATTTAGAATCTCAACTGTTGGTATGTATAAATTTTTTTTCTCAATAGCTTAGATAAGATCTGATTTTATAGGCATCCGTAGATGACTGATGTTCTAAGTATTATAATAACTGAAATTCGTAACTTGACACTACCCTGCTTAAAAAAAATTATAGATTCTTATAAGTGTATGTATGAAGCCCATAAGATCTCATAGAGATTATTTATTCATCTACTCTTTGTAAGATTTTTTGACAATCCATCGAACTTTATGAAATTTTTTTAGCAAAGAAATTTTTAAAATTCATCTTTTATTAATATCCTTTGATTAGTCGATTTTAGCCCACATGTATTAAGCTACAAATGAAAGTCAATATTTGTCTCTTTACATCTGATATGAAAAATACCTGTTCAACTGTATAATATTTTTGAGATAATTTATATTTTCGGTAAAATATTAATTTGGGATAGGATACATCGCTAAAAGCTGAAAATTTAGTGAAACGACAAAAAACTAATTTATACTTTACGTTCAAAATTGAGTTAAACGAAATCTCATTTTTTTCAGTGGAAATATAATAATGCTAACCAACATAAGAGAAAAAATCCATCACAATATTACAACATACCTAAATGATTACATTGAATAAGATATTTCTTTTCTGAAATGTACTAAAAATAATTATGTTAAATTGAAAAAATTCTCCCACTTCACCAATATGTTTTACGGGTGTAATATAGTTCGTGGGCTAAAGAAATAGTCTATTTTTGGGAAATTCTTGTGAGCTTGCTATGACAAATAAGTATACAAACACTGTTAGGAATGATAAATGAAGTCTTAAATTATAAAAAAAAAAAATTTTTTATTCATGTTTATAAGTATGTTCATACGAAAGGTGTACTCTAACGGAACGCGATAATTTAAAGACAGGTTGGCTCAATCACGATATCTCAGTAACGGCTTATCTCAAACAAAAAAGTCTTTTAGATTTGATATGACAGTCGCTACGAAAAAGACTAGGGATATTAATTTTGGACTATTTTTACTAATTTTAATTATCAAAAATGAAAAAAATTGAAGAAAAGTATTTTTTTCCGCTGTTATTTGTAAAAAAAAATTAGTTAAAATCAAAATTTTAATACGATTTTAGTATATCCAGTAACTACTCAAGTGTAGAATATGTGTTTAAAATTTCAAAAGGATAAGCCCACGGGTTCCGGAGAAATCGTGATTGGCGGCGGCGAAAACGTAGTTTTAAGATAAACGCATTTCAAGTCTTTTTAAATAAAAAAAAAAAATCTTACCAAAATTTAATCTGCGATGCCTGCACCGTATGAAGTGCTTTCTTTTTGTTCAAAACTTTCGTATGTTTCTAATTTGACCGTCTTTCTTTCCGTTTTGCTCTCTCTTGATGTGTCCAAGCTGTGGCGGTTTACATATTCGATACGCGTAAAATCGTGATTGTCGATCTTTAGATTCAGAAAAATACATTTACACTCCTCGGATCTTCATGAAATTTTGACACAATATGCTTGGATACATGTACATTCAAAAAATGTAGAAACAACAAAAACGACTTTCCAAAAATGACCAACTAGACTACACCCTTAAGCTAATACTATAGACAAGAAACCGTAAGTACTCTATTAAAATTTGACATAATTTATTAAAACTTAGGATTGCAAAAAAATATAATCCGTGCTATTTGAATTCTAACCAAAACGATTATAGAAAATTCAGTTAACAAAATAAAGAACAGCGAGATTTTATCATACACTTTATTTTATTCTTTCATAAATGTAATTATTTTGAATTAAATCTTATCACAGTTCTTAAAGAGGTTGACTAAAATTTTTATAGTTTTAGATCAACTAAATCGATAATTTTAATAATGTGATCATTAAAATTTTAAATGCTGGAGGAAAATTTATCAAACAACGAAAATTGTAACTTTAGGATTTCTATCTCATTTATTTATAGAGTTACTATCATCAAACTATAATTTGCAGACATGATATTTATAGATTCTTATTATGAGAATAGCTTTTGGAATAGTTACAGAACTTCATTTCCTCTAGACTTTGCATCTTTCGATCAGAGAGTACGAATTAATATCTACTCATATCACATGAATTCCAAAATCTTAACACTACTCTAAAAAGTAAATTATAGTCGCTGTTAAATAGAGTAAGCTTTATTTCAAGCCAGAGACCTGTTCTAAAAAAAAACTTAATACCTGATAACTTTGGATACTTACGAATTTCGGAATTATTATGTAGCAGGTACGAAAATATTTATAAAAATAATGACCTATTCTTGAATTCAAATTTGAAACACGGTTCAATATTAAAATTTTTCACAAAAAGCATTTAAGTGATTTTTCAACGGGCGCCATAAAAATCATATTCGTTGCTGTTGGTTTGCATGCTAAAGAATATTCGAAAATAACATACTCTATAAATACACTGCATACACTATAAATATTATTTTGTTTAATCGTTAATTATTACATCGAGTACGCCAATATATATTT
Source organism: Microplitis deprimator (assembly GCA_964016945.1). Lineage (NCBI taxonomy): Eukaryota > Metazoa > Arthropoda > Insecta > Hymenoptera > Braconidae > Microplitis > Microplitis deprimator. The sequence goes on along the minus strand of OZ024714.1, from coordinate 9,642,601 downwards.
TTGAGGTCTTTGAGATTGACAATACCTTCGAGTACTTTTATATGTTCAAGGTCTTTGAGTTCGAAAAAAGTCAGGTTTTGTATTAATCTCCGAGAATTCAAGAAATTCAAAATAATCAATGAGGATCGTTTTCAAACATTATGCTCACAGTTATGCTTGATTTATTTAATGTTTTTCAATAGAATTTAATAGGAATGATAAAGTTAAAGAGTTACGTGAACTTTGAATGAAACCAACAAGTTAATTTATGAAATATTCGAAAAAAAAGTTAAAAGCCATGATTTTTGAAAAACTTTGTTGACAATATTATTTAAACTAACGAACAGATTTCAATAAATAATGTAGCGATTATCAAAGTCTATAAAAACAAAGGGCCGTTATAATTTTTAGAACATATAATGAATTGCATAATGCGTTATCCGGGCAAAAAAAAGTAAGTTATTATTTTTGAAATGTTTCATCGCCGACATCTTTTGAACTAATCAACGGTTTTTGAGGTTTGGGGCGGGGTTCGAAAAGATTGTTCAGCCTCTAAGGCCAGAAAGTATTTAGAACCTATCGGTTTTGCAATTTTTGAGATTATTAAAAAAAAAACTTTTTTGAAATTATTTAGACAACGAAGTCTCGTGAACGATTAATCCTGGTTCGAAGGTTGCTACAGAACATGATGTGACTTGTAGAGCTTTAGAGCTGATTAGAATTTGAAATAGATCGATTTACTAGTTGCCAAAATATTCGAAAAAAACAAAATAAAAATTTTTTTTTTATTCTGTCGTCGAGGATATCTCTCGAACGGGTCATCTGTTTAAGACGTTTTTCTAACTAGACTTAATCGGAAATTTCTGATTAACTTTCAATATGTTTTACTCCAATTTCGTCAAGACGTCTCGAATAAATTCGATTGAAAGTTAATCAGAAATCGGAAAGTTGATCGGAAAAAAATTAGTATTTTCCAATTGAATCAGATTAAAAAATTTCAATCGAATTTGATTGGATTCGATCGGAAAAAATGATTATTTTCCAATTGAATCTAATTAAAAAATTTCAATTAGATTTAATCGGATTCGATCGGAAAATAATTGAAAAAAAATTTATTATTTTCCGATAGAATCTGATTAAAATAATTTTATCGGAAATAATCGGAAAATAATCGAGAAATAAATGATGTATTATTTTCCGATTAAATTCGATTCAATCTAATTAACAAATTTCACACGGATTTAATCGGAAAATAATTTTTTTATTTTTTCAACTTAATCCGATTGAAATTTAATCGGATACTTCAAACGCTCTCGAGTACTTCTGATTAAATACTTGTTTCCGATTAAATCTGATCGAATTTATAGTGTATACAACAAGAAGAGAGATCTTTAAATTGTTTAGATTTTTTCTTGATCTGTAGTTTAGATGATTAAAAATTCGAATGCTATAGAAAATAGCTTAATGAAACAACATTATTATTAGTCATAAATAATTAAAATTACCAATGAAATTTTTTTTTTTTTTTTTTTTTTTTTTTGAGATTAAAGAGGATACCTAAAATTGTTCAAACAGTTCTCTTAAATTATCTGAGACGATTGATTTATAAAATACTGTTTTCGAATATGAAAATCATTATTTTCTAATCAATAGTTGAGAATATCACGACAACCATCAAACAGAGCTTTTTCATAGCTCAAATTAAAGAACATTAATAAAAAAAGATCTTCGTCAAAAAATCAATCGTAATCCCAGCTGTAACCATGTTTCATTTTATGCCACAATTTCAATTTGCACCACAGTTTCATTTAGCATTTTATGCCACAATTTCAATTAGCACCACAGTTTCATTTAGCACCACAAAAAATAATGCTTATTTAGCAGAAATAATACGGCGGTTTCTGTCCTGAAAATCATATTGGTATGAAATTGGTTCGTTAAAACCTTATAAATAAGTATTTGAAAATCGCATTTTCAATCCAGGTGATATAAAAAAAATTTTCCTCTGCCTGCAGGCTTTCTTGACATTAAAAAAAGACACTATCAATCTTTGTTTTTTTTTTTTGTGACTCCTTTTATTCTCTGTTAATAAAGTCAAAATATTTTTTTAAAACTAAAAATGAAAATACAGTCATTTTAAGCTTTAAAATCCTTTTCAAATTTTCATTCTACAATAATATCTCGAGGAAATACATAAATTCAAATGAAGGTATAATTTTTAGAAATTTATATGTTTACTTCATATTCGGGAGAAGTGCATATTTTATTTTTTTTCTTCATGTACAACATGATTTCAATTTTTATTATTATTATTATTTTTTTCTATAAGGTAAGGGATCCCGTACCCGATCAGAGAACTAGTACCCGATCACTCATGTATTTATATATCTATATATTTACTAAACTTTATTAAATATAGATATACAAATACATGGGGTGATCGAGTACTAATTTCCTGATCAGGTACCAGGTCTTTTGCCTTAAATGTCTTATTATTGTATTTAATTAAGTTGTATTTATTTTATTTAATTTAATAAGAATTAATATTCTTGATACACAAAAAAAAAATTTTCGGATAATTTTTTATTTTATTTTAGCATATCGTAATGATTATTGTTAGTTTTATGACATAAAGAGTAAGGGCGCATTGGGTAAGAGATGTATCACAGTAAAGTAGAATATTCAGCCTTAAAAAATAGTGGGTGCAACTTCTTAAGTATAAGTAGAACTAAATTGAAATTGTTTAACGCATTTTATTTATTCTCATGAATTCTATGGTGCAGTTGAAAAGTTTTTATACAGTTTCCATTATAGATTACTAAAAAATAAAAAATATTTTACAGTCCCCATCTGACTTTCCATTGATTTAGAAGATTTTAATTATTAATCATATAACTTTACTTACCTTAGGATGTATCGGAAAGACTGCAGCAAGAAGAAGATACCCGAAATAATTTATTCCAAAATAAAAAAAAATTAGATCAAGAGATTTCAGGATTGAAAAAAGATATTGAAGATCTCGAATTAGCAATTCAGAAATCTGAGCAAGACAAAGCTACTAAAGACCATCAGATTAGAAACTTGAATGATGAAATCGCTCATCAAGATGAACTTATCAATAAACTTAATAAAGAAAAGAAAAACCAAAGTGAAGTCAATCAAAAAACGGCTGAAGAACTTCAAGCAGCTGAAGATAAAGTAAATCACCTAAACAAAGTTAAAGTTAAGCTCGAACAAACTCTTGATGAATTGGAAGATACTTTAGAACGTGAAAAAAAACTTCGGTAAGATTCAAGTGAAACACCATTGAAAGATGAACTAATTTAGAATAATATTTAGTTTGAACAATAAAAAGTACCCTTGAAAAAATCTTTTTATGAAATAGTTATAGAATTCCTTCAATGAAATTTGATGAAACTGTACAAAATAGTATATTAACGAACTGAGTAGAAAATGCTTTCGTCAATGAGTGTGTTTGGCTCACGAGCCGTTGGGTGAATGTTGCCAATACATGACTGTCAAAAGCTCTTCCTACTCAATTCGGTATAACAGTTTTTGCATTGAACGGTAACAAAGAATGTTATTTATCGGTAAAAAAGGACATAACGTTGTATTGAATTTTTTTGTTTACCTAAAATAATATTAAATCGTTTGTATGTAATAGTATATCCGGTAGTAGTATGAATGCGATAAAATTATTTTTATAAATTTCAACATATATGTAAACTTAGCAAAAATAACTAGGGTTTTTAATCAGGTTCATATATATAGTGAATTGTATATTATAATTAAATACAGTAAGATGAGTTTCTGTAGGCTGGGACTTTCCGTTATCCAAACTTGAGACGGTGATTCATTGGGTTTTCTGTTATATCGTTTAGTGACTAGTGAACAGTATATAAATAAATAAAGTGTAATGTTTCATATTTTTCACGGACAATGTAGACATTGTTCGCAAAATTTATTCTTTGTAATATCGTTTTTAACCAATCAAAGACGTGTCTTCTTACCGCGAGTTGCAAAATGATTTTTTCGCAGATATATTTATCAACAAGTTGTATATATATATATATATATATATATATATATATATATATATCGCAAAAATTATTTTAAACAAAGCAATTTTCAGGATGTTTGAAAATTTATAACTCGGATCCAAGCCCGATACCAAAGTTGAAATTTTCAGGGCTGCTTAGGGATATAACAAAACAAATTTGCTGAAAATTTGAACCAAATCGAAGTTCCAAGAAAAAAGTAATAGCTATCTGAAAATATCGATTTTTGAAAAATTTATCAGCTATGGATGGCCGTATATAAACGAAGTCGAAGCAATAGAGTAAATTATGGTAGATATTAACAGAATACACCTACAAAAAATGTCAGCTGTTATTTATCCTTGTACTATAAAAAGTGTAGATTTGAGAGGATTTTAAAAAGAGGGAAAATTTTACTAATTCAGTGAATTAGTTGGAAGCTCCCAACTAAGCCGGATATTAGTTTAGAGCAAATATCCATTTTTTTCTTGAAAGTAGAGTATCCATAGAGAAAACTGTCACCGGAAAAGTCTCTTTAAGTTATATAGAAGCTGAGATATAAATTTTTGAAAATAACCCAAAAATTGACTTTTTTTGAATTTCGAAAAATTCTCCAGTGGTCGAGTTTAGGGTTATTGAGCTCAAATTTTCAGGGTCACCTTCTTTTCTGAACTACTTTCGAGAAAAAATCAGCATCCAAATCGGTGATCCACGCCCGCACACTTTCGTCGAAAAGTATTGGATTTGCCCATACATACATATATATATATATATATATATATATATACTAGCTGCCAACACCCGCTTCTCTCAGTTATTTTTTCATAGTGCATTTGTTTATGCATTAAATTTTTTAGAAAGTTCTGAAAATTTTTAATATGTTCTGATAAGGTCTAAAATATTTGAATGTCGAATATCAGCTGAAATTAATTCTTATCTTCTTCAATAAGAAAACCCTTTGTTTGCTGAGTGTTATTTTTTGATATAATAATTTTTTTTTTGTAACATTCAGCACGACTATTTTTGTAAATTGTTATCATTAAAATATTAGTTATCAGTAAATAATGAATTATGACTACCCATATTCAAATATAAGTCAATAAATATCAATATTTAACATTACTTTTTTCAAATCTCTATGTGTATTGTATATTCTCATATTTAATTATATGTTCATTAATGATCATGGCTAATTTTTCTATATGATCATATCTAAACATATATGGTCAGGTATGAATTTTTTCACTCGAAGACACAATCACACAGAAAAAAAGGATTTCTTGGGTCAAGAAGAAAGCCATTTCTATCTGGTATAACTAAAAACAGCATAAACAATAATGAACTTACTTTTTTGCAATTAAAATGACATCATTTAACTTAACTTGAATTAGGAAAAAACATCAGGTATAATGACTAATTACAATAACTCACATTTTTGCTGAACACTTCAATTCAAAACAATATATGTACATGAATAAGTGAGTGTAAAATTAATAAACTAATAAACATTTTCGGCGCCAGCGGTGAACAGACCCGTTTCATTATTTGGGATCTTCGGGCGTCTACGTGTATACACAACGTGGTGTCCGGAGTAGAGAAGCAGCACAGACCCGAGTGTCAATGTTATGCGAATGCTACTATGGGCGGAAACCAAGAACTTGAATTTTTTTTATTTTTGTTTCAAGCAATAGCCACTAGTTGGTGTAAGAAATCTGACTCCTTACGTAGAGAAGTTGAATTTCATAGAACACAATATTTTATACATAAATGAAGAAAATGAAAATATTAATTCAACAACAATTCACTTTCTTTAATAATTTTTCTTTATGAACTAAAGTAATATATTTTTAACCTAAAACTTTAACCCATTTGGATCGAAAAAATAACTTTTTAAATCAAAATAATCAATATTAAGAGAAATTTACATGTTCTCTTGACTCAAGATAATTCACTTTGAACCTTCAATTTAAACATTCGAACACTTAGATTCTTCTCTTCACTTCATTTATCACGATCAAAAATCTTCTTCTGATAAATCGTTGTTTCGTAGAGTTGACTAAGTTTTGGGTTATTACAAGAAAGAATGAAAATATAACACTTCTATCAGCACTAATGGCACCTTAAAATAGATGTCGCTTTTCATAGTCTTATTGAATAGCTGACGGCAAGAGACAATATACACTACTTAGCTATTGGTTAGAGTAAACTTCATAAGTAGTTCGTGTCTATATTGACTTTATGTCATTTATATTATTTGTAACCAATAGAGACATTCATTAAAATTATCATAAATACATTTCAAAAGGTATTAAAAAAACATTTTTAAGATTGCTGATAGACATTACTTTTCGAATACTACAACGATATCTTTGAGAAGTTTATGCTGACCGAGTTGTAAGCAATGGCTTGGCCAACAATTTGTGATAGAAATCATTACATAGGATTAAAATAAATATTTCATTAAACATTCGTTGTCGAATCCATTTTTGGTTTATTATTGATAAAGTTTCTCCTTCTTATAGTTTTTTTCAACGTCTTTGAATTTAAGTGTTCTTACATATCTAATAATTTTGTTTAATTTCATTGATTTTTTCATCTTTTATTTCTCAGTAGCATAGGTGTAAAATGAGTAGTCTAAAAGTTTTTTCTCAAGGTCATAACTGATCGGTTTTTCAATTTAAAATTTTAGTAATACTATTATTTTGTTATGACGTATTCGAACTCAGAAAATTAATAAGAGATAATCTAGATATATTATTTTCTTTTTCATCTTTCCACTAATTTTTTTATAGACATGAAAATTTTTTGATAAATGCATAAACTTCAATTATTATGTATTGTAGCGCTGATGTTGAAAAAAGCAAAAGGAAAACAGAAGGAGATTTGAAACTAACACAAGAAGCTGTAGCTGATCTCGAACGCAATAAAAAAGAACTCGAGCAAACTATTCAGCGGAAAGATAAAGAATTATCCTCTCTTACTGCTAAACTTGAAGATGAACAGTCTCTTGTTGGAAAACTTCAAAAACAAATCAAAGAATTACAAGCACGTATTGAAGAACTTGAAGAAGAAGTAGAAGCAGAACGACAAGCCCGTGCTAAGGCCGAAAAACAGAGAAGTGACTTGGCACGTGAACTTGAAGAATTAGGTGAACGTCTTGAAGAAGCTGGTGGAGCAACATCAGCACAAATTGAATTAAATAAAAAAAGAGAAGCTGAACTCAGCAAACTTCGAAGGGATCTAGAAGAGGCCAATATTCAACATGAATCTTCCCTTGCTAGTCTTCGGAAAAAGCATAATGACGCTGTTGCTGAAATGGGTGAACAAATCGATACTCTCAACAAACTTAAAGCAAGGTATTTATAATTACTATTCACGATATAAAAATAAATTTTTTTATCAGCATTATTGATACAGAGAGAAAAAATAATACCTCTGTCTTCTGTGCTGCACAGTAATCACAACTAAGTATACTTGGGTAAACGAGAGAATACTTTTGTATAGTTTCTACTCAACTAATTTATAAAAATTATCATCTAGCACAGGAGCCAGCTCTATTTTTTTTCAGCGTGCAAACCAAGTACAATGATTACATTGGTAATTCGTAATATAATATAACTATCAAAAAATACATTAAAATTCATAAGAAAACGCATATTTCATCGGTAAAAGAAGACACAAATAAGTAGAGAGACCGCTTAAAATACTTTGATTCAGCCATTTAATGAAAAATCTTTCTTTAAACATTCATGCGTAGCATGAAAATATAACACTTTTTACAGTTCGTAAAATTTAAACTTCTCATAAATAATTCCCAATTTTCACATAACTAAGAACACATAATTACGTATAATTATATATAATTATATATGACTCCATACATAATCAGATCTGAAAATTGACCAGATCTGATCATATATGATTATATGCAATCATGCATGAACGAATATTGTCATTTATAAAATCTCATTCAAAATATCTGTAAATTTTCAATGAAGTAATTTAACTAGGATTTATTATCTTCATTAATATAATTGTCGGTTAAATTTAAATTGAAAAAAAAAAAAAAAAGAAAAAACATTTACCATCGGTTAACTATTATCTTACTAAGGGGTCACCCATTCAATTAATGTACCACGTTGATGCTGCTTAACTCTGGTTATCGATGGATTGTAGTCTGATCCTCTAGTCTGCTATACACTTATGATTATGATAATTCATGGCGTTACTTCACTCAAATAATCAAACTGATGCATCCTACGTAAATAATGCACCTAAAGATGAATTTGGTTTTGTACATAAATTAAAATAGAATTCATAAGATAGATATAATCAAATATTTTCATCGATAAACTTATAAATATACATATATAAATCGATATCGATTTACACTTTTAAATTGCTG